>APFE030156445.1:0-39406 GCA_000404065.3 Pinus taeda
ATGAAATGGATGATGTGGATGAAAGCTCTCCACTATCAGACCCTTCAGTATGTTTCTTGGCCCTTTTCCTTTCGGGTAAAGGGAACTCAATGGGTTCGATACCAAGCTTTCCAAATTTGGAGTCTGGTAAGTGGATGAGATAGATTAAACTGCGAAGTCGCACTGCTTTGTGATACTTCAGATTTTTGTGGCGAAATCGAGAAGGTCTGAAGTTTGTGGATAAGAGACTGGACTTCAGGGGATTCAAGACTCAATTGTTCTGAAGTATGATGGGTGTGAGCAGTAGTAGTTGATTCCTGTTGTTCTTGATTGCATGTTGGAGAACCAGCATGCGATCGAGAATAACTAGGAGAATTGGAGGGAGAATTACTCTTAGAATGGCTTCCAGATTTGGGTTTGCTTGCCATTCGCAGTCAGGGCCCTCCTTCTAGCGCCAAAAATGTTGATGTCTCAAAAATTACTGCAACAACATTGGGGAAACCACCCGGTCCGGACCTTAGTGCAGCTCCTTTTCCGTTTGGGATAGTGGCTCTGACTGGGGGTAATGGGACCAGTTTCCCAGAAATAGATAAATGGGATGAGTGAGTGCTTTGTAGATAACACTAGTGGTAGGCGGAAGGCTAAAACTATTGACAGAAATATAAATAAATGAAACTATCCCAGGAATCTATTGAGCTCTAAAGCGTAGCTTTTGATGCTCTATGCCTAAAAGACAAACATATAGATGACTGTATCTTTACGACATAGATATTAAATTATTTTAGATTGTTGTGCTTAAATAGTTAAGCAGAGCGATTGAAGCGAAATTACCACACTTTATACATTCATATCATTGTCATATACATGATTTAAAAGTAAAGGCCCATCATATAAACACCCAATAGTGGAATGAATAAGATTTGTTGTTATAGCGCATGCATATAATCAACGATAGCAAGAATAATTACATAACAATTCACATACATAGAATGACTTCAGACAAAGATAGAAATACCATTTGAGTTGCTTGCCACTCCCAGATATCAATCGCTATGTGTAGTTCTTCCCTTAACGCATAAACATTCCTCAATCAACAACAATAGTGCACAATTGTATAAAGAAATTTCTTCATTAAAGTAAGAATGACTGGTCGAGTTTCATAAAAAGAATAAAGGCTGAGGCACAGTAGTGCAAACTTTAGTCTGTTAAGTCTATTACAAAATTTTACGATCCTTTTTAAAAACATGAAAGGGTCTATAAATACAATACTGATCTAAATATCTATAAAACAGAAATGCTACTTAAACTGATATCAATAACTTTTGTTGCTATTTCGGCTGGCGATCTGGGGAGCTGGAGGATGATTCATTTAGTCAGCTGCTTTCCTTTAAATCTGAGCTGATTAATGGCAAGCATTGGCTCAATTTCCGGAGGTTTGTTGAGGCGCGAACTGAGCTGGGCAGCATAGGTGGCGTCTTGGATGTCGGGAATCATACACTGGATGGCATCTGTTAAACACTTGAGGGCGGCTTTTTGTTCATGAGGCTTAACTAGGAAGTGCCAATATGTTTCCATGTTTAAACTATTAACTCCGGCGATTAATCTTCCTCTGCCTTCTAACTCTGGATAACACGTTTGCTCCAAAGCATTTGTTGTAATAATCTTTCCTGGTGTACACTGGAAAATCATGTTTTCTATGTAGAGAGTGTCGTTAACTAGATCAACTAAATTTCTAGAAGTTAATCTACATCTTGAAGCTGCTCTCTCTGCCTTTAACACCTGTGTGCACCATTCCGTGAAAAGTATATCTTTATGAACCTCAAGTATCCTGGGCAAATTGGAGGCTTTTCCCGACTTCGAATCTTGCCATTCAAGATATGGAGTAATAGCCTCATCGGCTTGATTCAAGTCATCCCTAGCATTCTCTACCTGCTCATTTATGGATGTAGTTAATTCGCAGAGTGGCTCCGCTTGAGAGATTTGTTGACACAAGAGTTTAATTTGCGATATTAGCGCATTGTTTATCAACGTTGCCTCTTTCCTGAACTCTGTTATCTGTGAATATCCTTTTATTTTCTCTAGCTGCGATGTTATTTGAGCGATTTGCTCGTCCTTGGTTTTCACCATTTGCTCATTTGTTGCTTTCAACTTTTCCAAAGCCTCCGTTAATTCGTTCTGTTTCTGGATCGCTGCCTGATCAATCCTCTGTTTTTCTGCTTCCAATTGCTGAGCCAATTGATTATTTATTTGTTGTTGTGCCAATAACTGCTCGTCTGCCTGCGCTGTCTTCTGTTGTTGTGCCGCTAACTGCTCCTCCGCTTGCATTACCTTTTGTTTTATCTCGGCTAATTCTGTCTGTAAAGTGGAGATTTCTTGGTCTTTAGTTTTTAACAAAAGACTCACCTCCGATGCTTTGTCAATGGTTGCAGCTGAATAGGCTCCAGCGTACTGTGACAATTTAGTTAAATCATCGAAGGGATCCAGCTTCTCCTTCCACACTACGTTGCCTGTGACTGTTTGTTCTGGGAAGATAGAAGGTTGATCAAGCCTTCATCTCTTTCTCGATCATTTTACCACTGCTCTGTGCCTTGGGCTGTAGAAGACATCCAATGGCAGAATATCTTCTACTTGTAGAATGATTTGATCGCTGGGACCTTTCGGAATTACTTCGATATCTTTAGTTTTAGGTGGGCCTCTGGTTCCACTCAGAACCTGAGATGAGGTATCATCCTGCATATTGCTGGTCTTAGGAGTATCGGTACTTTTTGAATCTTTCCCTCCACTGATAATGGTGTCGAACTGCTGCCATTCCTTTAGCAATTCAGGGTCTGTGATAGTACCCACATTAGTATCGGTGGTGGTCTATTTAGATTGAGACTCCTTCAGCAATTTTTCTTGTTTTTTCTTTTGTTGCTCCTCCAGTTCCTTTCGCTGTTTTTCTGCCTGCTCTCTTTGTTGTTTATTCGCTTGTTCTCTGCGCTATTTTTTCTCTTGTTCTCTGCGATGTTTCTCCTCTTGTTCTTTTCTATTTTTATCCGCCTGCTCTTTCTTTAACCGCTCTTCCTGTTCTTTCTTCAGCTTCTCCTCTTGGTCTTTCCTCTATTGTTCCTCCTGTTTGCTATTATGATCTTTCGTTGTGGCAGGAGGTTCCTTTGTCTGTTGCTGACCAGGCTCGCTTGATGATGCTGCTGGGGTTAGGGTTAATAAATCTAGAGGCAGAGTTTGCAACCTCTGCTCTCTAAGTTTATTAAACTCAATTAACCCTTCATCATTGTATCTCATCTTGGCGAGTTCTTTGGCTTGACCTATTGATTCAGCTGAAGAGAACATGTCATCGAACATATCTTCTTTATGATCAAACGTTGCTAATTTGGCATGTTCCAAAGTGGCATAGGAAGTTCGCTTTGGGTCAAATGCTCTATTCGGGATTGTAGCCAGATTTAAAGCTTGAATCTTTTTGGCCTCTTTTTCCGCATGTTTGAGATCATGCAGGGTAAAGACACCACATCTGAAGGGAAACGTAGGCCAGCCCCTTTGCTCATTTGCTGCTTTCAACTTTTCCAAAGCCTCCGTTAATTCGTTCTGTTTCTAGATCGCTGCCTGATCAATCCTCTGTTTTTCTTTTTCCAATTGCTGAGCTAATTTATTATTTATTTGTTGTTGCGCCAATAACTGCTCGTCTACCTGCGCTGTCTTCTGTTGTTGTGCCTCTAACTGCTCCTCCGCTTGCATTACCTTCTGTTTTATCTCAGCTAATTCTGTCTGTAAAGTGGAGATTTCTTGGTCTTTAGTTTTTAACAAAAGACTCATCTCCGATGCTTTGTCGATGGTTGCAGCTGAATAGGCTCCAGCGTACTGTGATAATTTAGTTAAATCATCGGAGGGATCCAGCTTCTCCTTCCACACTACGTTGCCCGTGACCGTTTGTTCTGGGAATATAGAAGTTTGATCAAGCCTTCGTCTCTTCCTCGATCGTTTTACCACTGCTCTGTGCCTTGGGTTGTAGAAGACATCCAATGGCGGAATATCTTCTACTTGTAGAATGATTTGATCGCTGGGACCTTTCGGAATTACTTCAATATCTTTAGTTTTAGGTGGGCCGCTGGTTCCACTCAGAACCTCAGATGAGGTATCATCCTGCATATTGCTGGTCTTAGGAGTATCGGTACTTTTTGAATCTTTCCCTCCACTGATAATGGTGTCAAACTGCTGCCATTCCTTTAGCAATTCAGGGTCTGTGATAGTACCCACATTAGTATCGGTGGTGGTCTGTTTAGATTGAGACTCCTTCAGCAATTTTTCTTGTTTTTCCTTTTGTTGCTCCTCCAGTTCCTTTTGTCGTTTTTCTGGTTGCTCTCTGCGTTGTTTCTCCTCTTGTTCTCTGCACTGTTTCTCCTCTTGTTATTTTCTCTTTTTATCCGCCTACTCTTTCTTTAACCGCTCTTCCTGTTCTTTCTTCAGCTTCTCCTCTTGGTCTTTCCTCTGTTGTTCCTCCTGCTTGCTATTATGATCTTTCGTTGTGCCAGGAGGTTCCTTTGTCTGTTGCTGACCAGGCTCGCTTGATGATGGTGCCGGGGTTAGGGTTAATAAATCTAGAGGCAGAGTTTGCAACCTCTGCTCTCTAATTTTATTAAACTCAGTTAACCCTTCATCATTGTATCTCATCTTGGCGAGTTCTTTGGTTTGACCTGTTGATTCAGTTGAAGAGAACATGTCATCGAACATATCTTCTTTATGATAAAACGTTGCTAATTTGGCATGTTCCAAAGCGGCATAGGCAGTTCGCTTTGGGTCAAATGCTCTATTCGGGATTGTAGCCAGATTTAAAGCTTGAATCTTTGTGGCCTCTTTTTCTGCATGTTTGAGATCATGCAGGGTAAAGACACCACATCTGAAGGGAAAAGTAGGCCAGCCCCTTTTCTTCTCCTTTTTGAGAGTCTGTGTAGTACTCTCAGCTGTAATCTGATATGCAATTTCCCTTGCCAGTAATTTATCAGGAACATATAAGGGGAGGACATGAGGGTTGGCTTGGCTGCCGAACACTATAATATAAGTAAAATGTTCTTCTCCAAACCAACTAGCCACTGCGGGCAAATCAAAGGAGGCTAGGTAGGAGATCCTTGAAATGGGTTTATCAAAAATTGAATAACAAACGGGAACCATGAAACCATTACAAATTTGATACAAGTGGTTTTTATAGGACGACTTCCATAACTTGCGATGATAAATATGAATGGGCGAGGGGTCCTGTGCGGTCCACCTCCAACCAAGAATAGGGAATTCAGAATTAAAACATAAGGTTTCCAGGATATATGCACTATAGTAGAATGGGGGAATTTTTCTCTCAGTGACTATAGTTTTATTCCTAAATTCACTAACAGCTACTGCTAGCTTATCTGAAAGGATAGTAGCCCAATCCATAATCGTGTTGTTCACTGCCGCCTCCATAAGAGGAACCATTTCAATGGTAAAAATGGCAGAGTCGTGTAAACCCCATAATCTACACATCATTATACCCGCATAGCAATAAGGAGAAGCCAAAGAATCGATCGAGTACTTACCGGAGGATTCGTGCTTGTGTTTATTTGGATTTTGCCTCCAGTCCTTGATAGGTTCGGACTCAATCTCATTCTCTCTCACAAACTTCTCCAAGAAGGCGTTGTTGTATATCTTCTCCGACTTGGGCAAATGATACATTTTCCTCAGGTCTTCTGGCTTGAATGATCCAAAAATCTTTCCATCTCTTGTGCTAAACGTTCTGTCCGTGATGGGGATTTCTTCAATCGCCCACTGCACCACGTCTGCATATGGGAGAATTTGCTCCCTGGCTGCTATCCTGTGAAGGAAAGAATCAACCAAATCCTTGAGATTGCAGTCCGACTTCTTTAATGAATCCGCGGTAGCTTCTTCTACCGTCTGCGTTGGTTTCTCGGCCTCAATTAAGTCATAATTTCCTTGCCAAGTTACTCTAGCGAGGCCTGTGCATGTTGTGTCGGATATTAGGCCTTTCTTGCTGTTTGCTGCGGCTTGTCCTGCGACTGGTGGATTGGAAGCACCTGCGATTTTCTTAGACTTCTTACCCATCATGCCCGAACTCCTGTTTATGACTGAATTCTGCACAGAGAGGCGATTTGGCGTAACACAGAGAGATAGCAATAAAACTAGCAATTGGTAGCAAATGAAAGGATGCACAGCGGTATATTCAGCTTTTTAAGACGGGCGCGGAGATAATCCATAGAAGATTTTTCGACTTGAATCCATTAAATGGTCGTATAGAACCTGCCACCTTATAAATGCCCATTATATCATTATTCGGTCGAAAGATCTCATTACGCGTGCAATGGACGTATTGGCGGCCGAGCGGGAGTGATTATGCCTTAAATATGATTAAATTGAGCTTTCCAATCACTTTAACGGCTTTTTATGGAAAACCGTGCCTTATCGCATCGCATCAGAGATCATAACAAGTCCGCCTTTACAATGTGCATCGCATATCACCGATCGCCGATTGCGATATCGCATCGGCGAAAGGCATATGTGCAATGTGACTCATACAGAGGGGACCCGCCGATTGCCGATCGCCGATAGCTTATCGCATCGGGGGTATTGATATGGGGCGCTTTCGGTAGTGCATTGGGTATCGCCAATCGCCGATCGCCAAATACTATATCGCATCGGGAGAAAGCCTTGTGCCATTTTGTTGCATCCCTCATGTCATTGCGATATGCGATCTTGCGATCGCTTTATCGCAATGACCGAATATTTGCTTTATTTCTTTTAAATGGATATTGCTTTAAAAGGGTTTTTATAAAGTGCTCCTTTGATTATCGGACCTTTCATTAAGTAAAAGTTTTGATATCAATTTTATTTTAAAGGGACCCATTTCACATTTTAATGTTTTATGAATAAAAAATAACATGAAATGGGGGGTTGTTTGTAAAGCACAACACATTGGTAAGGTAACTTACCACCTTGTTTGTCTTACTCATGCATATTATAGAAAGCTTTTCCTCAAGAGAATATGTTGAGAAACATAAGTACTTTGAAATAAACAACCAAAGTATCAAACATATCCTTACCAATATTCTTCCTTGCAATATGATAAATGAAGTAATCCTTCATGGAACCAAGAATAATTTGATTTTCTTTGGCCTCCTTTTCGTTATAGATGGAAAAAAATTTTAGACCAATAGGGACATCTATCACCTTTTCAACATACCCGTAAATCTCATCTTCCTCCATAAGCATTCGTAACCTAAGCTCTCAAGGTATGAAACTGGAAGCACCATTTAACATATCGCACTTTTTAAGACTGGGTGTCATCATCTTGTTAATTGAAAGCTCACCTCAAAGAAAAAGTTAATTGAAAAATGAGTAGATTAGCTCTTATAAACTTTAATGTTTTGAAAAAGTGGCTTAGGGTTTCACACCCAACAAACTTAAGGTTGATTACCACTCATACATAAATTCCCTCTTCATGTAAAAGAGTGATTTCAAAAAGATATCTCTTGTACCATGTAGAATATTTTACTTAATGATTATTATTATATATTCCAAAAATTCACCTCATAAGGAGGATTTTCAAATCTAATCCTTATGAACTTCAACGTTAGGGATGATATAAAATATTAAATCTTGGTAGGAAACAATAGACAATATTTCATCTCACTTCAACCTAACACACTAGGAAACCTAGGAGAAAAGACACCCAATATATGCCAACAAATTCTAGTCCTTAAGACAATTTTCTAAGCAAAAACAAGATTTCAATCACTTTACTTACAATAGATTTACAACAATAAATCTACTTTATTATCTTCAAGATATATGTTAAATATTTTAACACTTTCAACATTATTTTATGTCAAATTAGCATGAACAAAAAGTGTTAGAAATTACCCAATTAAAAAGATAATGTAGACTAAAATCAAATGTGCAACTACACAAATTTTCACCACGAAAAACTTCATATGTACATACATATATTTATTGCATCGAGAAGCACATTCTACAACCCAGTGTGGAGGATATGTGTAATTATTTTGATGCTCGACCTCAAGTTGACATGTATCCTTTTTAAATAAAATAAAATACTCTAAAATAAAAACATTGTCAACTATAATAAAAAACAAAAATTAATATACATATTTGGTTAGTTTTCATTAAAAGTATTAATATGCTCACTCAATTCATTGTTGATATTACAACCTGATATGAAGAAGATGTAAAAATATTTCACTCTCACTCTCAACAATAAATAAATATTTCGATGTCCATGTAAAGTCACATAATTTTATATCAACTTTGAGGAAACATAGATTAATTAAAAGAAAAAAATCATATATTAATAATAATTATTATTTAATTTTTATCATAATAAAATAATTTAATATTAAAAATAAATAAATTTAAAAGTAAAAAAACCAATTACTTTTCAAGGGAGAAATGTGATTCATTCAATTCAGAATATAAAATTAATATGTTGCATTTAAAAATTGTTAACCTTGTGTGTGTGTGTGTTTTCTCGATCAAGAAAGATTCATTATATTATCATGAAAAAACAACTTACATTTTGAAGGCCTTCAACCCTACAAGATTCACCTCGACCAGATTTGTTAATGAGGAGAGTTGGACAAAAGCATAAGAGATGTTCCCACTCATTATATATATCCCATGGAAAAAATGGCCAGATGCTCCAAAATACATAAAAAATAAAAAACAACCTGTGATTTTCATATTACGGAGGGGGGTTTCGAGCTTGATCACCCATAGTAATTGGACACCTATGACCTTCATGAACATGATAGTCAATGTGAGCCAAACACGCCTTGATTTCATCCATTCTCGTATTGTTGCAGTGTTGGTTGTGTCCCCCCGAAGCCAATTGCTCCATAATCTAGTTCTAATTGAACTCAACATCATTGATGAAGGCCAAAATCTCGTTTCGGTCCTCATACTTATAATCACGAAGGATGTTCAGGTTAGGGTGGTTGATCCACATGGCTCAAAGAATGGGTTTGGGCATGGGCGACCTCAACTCCCACATTAACACCTCCACCTCATCCTCATTGAGATCCTCCACCTTCTCTACCTGAGCACCCTATTGCCCACGATGGCACCACCATGGCGGGCATGCCCACATTGGCATACCATCTATGTTGTCAACACTTAGAGACCTCCCCGCCAAGACCACACCCCAAAGATAAAGTCTTACCAGAGGACCACCCTAAACAGAAACACATTGAGTCATACGCACCCTGACCCAGACACAACACTAGAACCATGAGAAACACCAACTAACCCTACTACTTCCTTACAAGACCATGTTGAAGAATGTAACTAGGTTCGGTCTTCATATTTATATTTGAGTCAAAGAAAGAAAAAGTTATTTTTATTATTATTACAATGACTTATTAAAGCATGGGTTTCATGGTTGGATCATCATTTTATAGGTCAAAGTCCCCATTGTGGACTTCTAGGTTTTATACTAAGTCATTAGAGTCATTTTCCATTTAATGTGACCCTTCTTGGGCTTTTATATCATGTAAAAAGACTTATTATTGAGTCAAAAAAGTATTTTGTTATTTCCATACCAAGTTAGCCCTATCTTGATGAAGTCGACCTACAAGAGGACACATCGATCCACATAAGAGGCTATATATACAAGAGTAGTTCGATCTATTTGGATATAAAACTCAACAAGTTCGATACACATAAAGGAAGTGCAGAAAAAGTTTGAAGTTCAAGGAGAAGAGAGAAGAAGTACAAGTTGAACTTTCTGGGTTGTCTCTCTCTCTCTTTTATGTGAAGCTACTGGGTTATTTCTTGGATAGAAGTTCTACTACTGGGAAGTTCAAAATTCCAAAAGTGTTGGGTTGAATATTCTACTGCTGGAAGATCAAAATTATGCATTTGCCGAGTCGAAGTGATGTTGCTGCAAGGTTGAAGATCTAGATCGAAGTTGCTTGAAGGAAGCATTGAATTGGTAGTTGGAGGATGTTTGTGTCTAGGTTGAATATTCTTGGATTATCTTGTCTTAACTACTGAAGGAAAAAGTTTGACTGGGTTTTCCCCTAGATAAGGGTTTTGACTTGCTAGAATGCCTACATCTTGTGTCTCTTGTTCTTGTGATCTTCATACACACATAATTTGTTAATTGCTTGATGAAAGATAATATAATAAAGATATAAATATTTGTTAATTGCTTGATGAAAGATAATATAATAAAGATATAAAAGAAGCCAATACAATTCACAAGTAATTATCAAGAAAGAGAAATCTAACCCTAATTTTACTAGCATTGATTTCTCAACATGGTCAAATTGGAGATCCCTCTATTGGCTTGAAATAAAGGACTACTCCCTCTATGATAAGATACTTGAAAATGGGATTCAACATTGCAGGAAGCTGGAACGAAAGGATCATCTACAACTTATTCAACAAATTCAAAGACAAAGGATTTTTTGTTGCACTCATGGGTTGACTCAATGATGACAATGCATGGATTATTGATAGTGAAGCATCAAGACACATGACAGGAGAAAGCAAACAACTTCATACTCTATCAAAGGAAGAATCTTCTCATGCAGTGGAATTGGGAGACAACAAAAGTGTTGGAATGGGGTCCCTTGGGGCAGAATGAAATTAATTAGTCATTTTTTGTATACAATTTTGTAAAAGATGTAAAGTCTCTATGATTTGTGGAAGCGGAGCATGTAGATGAATAAGAGTCAAAGGGGCTTAGCCCCTTGTTTTAAGTAAAGTTTGAGTCGGTTTTGAGATTCATCCATGGTCCGCAGACCATGGAATTCTATGGAAAAGTCTATAAATAGTGATTCTTAGCGAGAGAAAGAAGTAACTTAGATAGAGAATTGGGTTCATCGAAGAGTCTTGTGCAGGAGCTAAGGCAGCATGGATTGGCTTCATGTGCTTAGGTAGAGAAAGGAAGGCTCCACAGCTAAGTGTGTGGAGGCCTAGGTAGTGTTCGTAGTTGAGTGCGCAGACCCCTGTAGCTATTTACGCAAGGAAGTTTGAATCTGTAATAAGTGAATTGAAGATCAATAAAGAGAGTTTTCCGAAAAAATTACTGAGTATTTTTGTTTATCTCTATTAATGTTATATGTTGCGGATAAATGACATGTTTTATGAATTACTAATTAAATGCTACACGAATGTATTGAATTTATCTTAGTAATATATGAAATGAATGCTTAGCCACTTTTGCGAAGATTCTGGTGATTTCTCCTAGGTTTTCTAATGAATTAAGTAGATCTATGCAAACTCTAATTTAGGATTTCTTTCTGATGCACGTAAGTAGGAGAATCGATGGTTAAAGGTTCTCAAGGATTGACTGTGGGCCTTCGTGAAGGTCTGAATGCCGCTTTAACTGAGTTGTAGTAACGTGCCCTAGGAGTTTATCGATCTGCACGAGGGCAGATCCAAGGTGCTGGAAAACATCACACTAGTCTTTGGATGCAGAAACTTGGTTCTTGCATTTCCCCATACTACTTCGTGTGAGACTACAGCCTGCACTACGTGGGTTGTTTCCAAAAAGGCCAACAGTGTAGGGTTTTGTTGGTTGGCGCAACTAACTTTGAACCTGGGTCAGGACCCCCTAAGCCAACAAATGGTTCCGTTGTCAAGACTAAGATCTGCTTGAAAGAGATGTGTGATGTCGCATCAATGAAACCTGACCAAGAAAGAAATTAAAAAGTGGTTGGTTCGAAAGATTCATGAGTTCGCAACGCAAGAAAATAGGAATCCGCGCCTTTCAAAAGAAGATTGGTTGGATAGATATTTGTATATAGAGATACACGAAATCTTCTTTTGCAACTTCCCCATTGAACTGTACAAGTGGTTAGCCAAGTTGACAGCCAATCAAGGAGGGTGGAAGCTTGATAGTCCTATAGTGTGGACACCATAATTGGTGCAACAACTAGAAGCTTCTGAAAACAAGATTGTGTGGGCTGTTGATCATTGGCTTGATCAAATTCTAGGAGGATTTGTTACGGAATTTGCAGTTGATACCTCAGTCAACTATAGCGAAATGAATTGAAGATTCTTCAAAGGACCGTGAGGTAAGTATTTAAGATCATTGAATACTTGGATTAAAATGATGTTATGTGAAAAATGTGTGACGCCATTACCTTGATGTTCAGAGCTACGCGAAGTGGAAGATTATTTAGAAATCATGAAGGATCAAGACCAAAGTATAGTCCATTGATTGGACCTCCTTCAAGTGACAGCGAAGGGGCGAGGCAGACTACACCGCGAAGCGCTGTTAAGCTAATCACTCAGTGGATTCCTAGAAAAAATCATCCATCCACTCCACCTCCACCTCCACCGCATACACCTTCACCCACAACTCCACCTCCACCGCCACCTTTCAACATGGCGAACACAATGAAAATGCCAATCTTCAAGGGCATAGGAAGTGAAGATCTTGAGCAGTTCTGGTTTGTTGCAAACGTTGTATGGACAGCTCGACAAATCATGATGATAACATAAAGAAGGCATCGTTGGTTACCGCTTTGCAGGATCGCGTGCTAACCTGGTACATTAAGTATTTTGCTGATAATCCTCTTGCGGTGCTATCAGAGACTAAGACGGCTTTGAACAAAGAATTTAGTAAGCCTAAAATCTGACTCACAGTCATTGATTGAATTTAAAGAGATCATGATGAAGGTTGAGGAGACACCTTGGGATTTTGATGACAAGTTGAAGTGCCAGATCAGACAAGCTACCATGCAGATTACAGATTTCCAACATCGTGACTTGTTTATCACATCGCTTCTACCCAATTTGAGGATCATTCTGTCACAATAGAAGATAGATACACAGGCAGAAGCATTGGAGATCATGATGACGCTGCATGCAACACCTATTCAGGATACAAATCTAGGGGTACAACAGATCCACTCTTAGTTAGCAAGTTTACACCTGGAGTTACAGAGTTTGAAGAAAGACAAGGAGATTAAACCATAAATGTGCGCAGAAGTCTAGTATTTGAAGTGCAAGGGCCATGGACATGATAAATATCATTGTCCCATATACACAAATTATATTACAGGAGGGGGACCAAATCCCCTAAAACCTGAAGCCCCAACAAGGCCGAGCATGGGGACTGCGCTGTGGTGTGCCATTTGTCAAGTTACTGAGCAACATGCAATGAATAATTTCCATTTACTTTAGAAGTTCGTTCAGACACCCCAATAGTTGTTACGTAATTTATGCAAATCTGTGGGCCACGATGAGCGCCACTGTTGAAGCTATGAGAGGATGGAAAGAACCCCTATGTACCGTATGCAAGCAAAAACTCGACCTCTAGATCAAGGCGTCGGAGAAGCATGCGGAGGTTATCAGGATCAAGGAAAGGGCCGACGAGGAGGAGGACCTAGTAGAGGTCACGGTCAGATTATCTATTACAATTGCAGACAACCGAGGCACTATGCACGAGAATGCTAGAATCCTACACACCCATCATGTCAATACTGCACACAATTTGACAATACTATAGAAGAATGCCTCATACTAATAGCTAAAATGCAAGAGAATAAAACAAAGCCTCAGGAGCCGACGCGAAATTTACAAATGATGAAGACTGAGCCCCGCAAAGAAGATCAAAGAATTAATATTGTGCTAAGAAGTGGAATGAAGGCTGGTGCTGATAAAGGGAAATAGATTGAAGAAGAGGGATGGGTCCACAAAGTGCCAGAGAAAGAAGCCAACTTTGATCTGGATCACGCTAAGGAAACTTTTATGGAAGCCAAGAAGAGCTTCGCGAAGGCCTCCACCTCAGGAAGCTAGGGCAAGATACAAGAACTCAGCGTGCCTATAGATGTTGATCCTTCTGTACTCACTACATTTTTGGAGACTTGCATGAAATTGTTGTGTGATAGCAAGGCTATGGAAGGATTGTAGGAATTAATAAATAAATGTGTTAGCAAGGAAAAGGCCCCTTGTGAACACCGCACAGTCAGAAAGATTGGCAAGAATAAGGCATGAGCAAGGTGAGAGATGACGCTAACGACATAGATAAGTGATTATGAGATGGACCAGGTCATGTTGGATCTAAGGTCTGATGCGAATGTTTTATCGAAACCGACATGGGAAAGGATGGGGAGATCTGTGTTGCAGTGGTCTCCGATTCAACTTAGGATGGTGAACCAACAGAAAATCATCCCCATGGGACAATTATAAGGAGTAACGGTGGATATTGAAGGTGCGAGTGTGGTGGTAGACTTTGAGGTTATAGAAATTGTCTATGATAGTAATCCTTACCCCGCACTCTTAGGAATCGATTGAGGTATTGATATGAATGGGGTCATTAATTTGAAGAAAAGAACAATGTCATTTGGAAGAAAGTCTCTTAAGGTTATAGTTCCACTGGACCCTGTAGAAGGGGCACGCTATACTGGATCAGTCTCTATTATGAAGAAAGTGGCGATGAGCTAGATAAAATTTACAACATAACTGTGCAAGTGACGATGAACTAGATAAAATTTACAATATAACAATGCGAGATCAGGACTAGATCAATCTGACGGTAGATGGGTGGATTGCATGGGATTGGGATAGTTCTTGCACCTCTGATTCAGACGAGGAGTTAGAGCATTGGAAGAATCACTTACATGAAGTTTCTACATTGCTATGTAATACGATGACAAAGTCGCTGCGTTGTGTTTCTTCGAAGGTAATAAAATTACCTTATTATGATGGTTTAACTGACGTAGATCTGTTTTTGGATTAATTTAAGCATGAAGTCCCTAAGGATCACCGCTTCCAAGCATTAGAGTTGGCACTGTGTGCTACGCCTCCATGATGGTGGGGTACGCATAAGGATAGTTTTGCTGGATGGCAAGATTATAGAAGAATGATGAAGCTACAGTTTGGGCGTGCTAATACCAAAATGACTGAGAAGTATAATGGAAAGGATGATCCGCGTGATCCCCTGACAAAATGGACTAAGGCATGGGGAACATAATCGCAATCAGAGTGGGTACACATGTTTTGTCATACCTTGGATACAATCCCCATCAACTGGTATATTGAAACAGAGCTTCGCCATGGCAACACAGAATGGGATGTATTGAAGGAAGGGTTCTTATTGACTTTTAGTTTTGAAGATGAGTTTGCAAGCATCGATGAAGCACTACAAGAAATTAAAGCGGAACACTGAATGAACCTATGGAATGGACCCAACCAAAATAGATCACCTAGCTGTGCGACACTTTGGAATGTTATAATGTGACCGCTGAAGAGGAAGAAGAAGACCCAAGGAACATTAATATTCCAGAGGCAGAAGGGCATCGTGAATTCAAAGGACCATGAATAGAAAACTTGGACATCTCCGCACCTTTGAAAACAAAGCAAGTAAACATTGGCACTAAAGAAGAACCGAAGTTTGCAAAAGTTGCAGATTATTGGGACGGTGCCACAATATATAAAGTTGTTGAATTGCTTCACGAATACCAGGATCTCTTCCCCACCAAGTTTTCAAATTTAAAGGGCATAATTGGTGATTTGGGTGTTTAAAGATCACATTAAAGCCAGACGTGAAGCCTGTTAAACAGAGGCCTTATTGCCTCAATCCTAAGTATAAGGAAGAGGTTCGCCAAGAGCTGGATAAGATGTTGGAGGCAGGCATCATATAGCCTATTGAAGAATCCGATTGGGTGAGCCCGATGGTGGTTCAAGAGAAGTAAAAAGGCGAAATAAATATGTGCGTAGATTTGTAGAAGCTTAATGATGCATGTGTCCACGATCCATTTCCAACGTTGTTTACAAATGAAGTGTTAGACAATGTTGGAGGGAAGGAGGCCTATTCCTTTACTGAAGGGGTTTCAAGGTATCATTAAATCAAGATCATGCCAGAGGATAGGAGAAAAACGACCTTCGCGACATAGTGGGATTGTTTTCAGTAGATTGTGATGCCATTTGGACTAAAGAATGCGCCTCCGATATTTTCCTGCGTAATCATAGTAGCGTTCAAGGAGTTCATTCATAAGTTTATGGAAGTGTACTTTGATGACTGGAAGGTGTTTGGATTAGTGAAGCTCCATTAGCGAGTTTGCGCCTGATGCTAGATACATGTTGTAGATACCAGATAGCGCTGAATTTGAAAAATGCATATTCAGTGTTCCTTTTGGGATCTTGCTGGGTCATGTTGTGTGCAAGTAAGGATTAATGGTGGACCCTGCAAATATTCCAGTAGTTGTGAACTTGGAGGCCCATAAGAATGTCAGGCAGTGGTGCACAACGCTAGGACATACAGGATACTATAGAAAATTTATCAAAGCTTATGCTCAAATTATTGCGCCCATGGAGAAACTTTTAAAGAAGGATGTGACATTCTGTTGGGATGAAGAATATCAGTGCAACTTAGATGTGTTGAAAGAAAAGATGGTCACTGCGTTTATCTTGGTATTCCCCAATTGGAAAAAGGAGTTTCATGTACATGTGGATTCTTATTGCATTGCGCTAGGTGTGGTACTAACACAGGCGGTGAAGGAGAACTAGACCATCATATCGCCTTCATAAGTAGGAAGTTATTGAAGGTTGAGAAAAATTATTCAATGACTTAGCGCAAAGGATTGGCCATGGTCTATGCACGCAAAAATTCAAGCATAATCTATTAGTAGGGCATTTCAAGATGTATACAAATCATTCTGCCTTAAAATACCTGATCAACAAGCCTCTGTTGGGGTAGGGGGGCATTTGTAGATGATTGTTATTATTTCAAGAGCATGATTTTGAAGTCATTGTCAAGCCGGGGAGGTTGAATGTAGGCCCTGACCATCTATCACGAATTGAAATAGGTAAAGAACCTAGTAATTTGGAGGAAGGGTTGCCAATAGCGCAGCTCTTTGCGATGTGTGTATCAAATGTCCATTCTGCAGACATTATTCACTTCTTAACTATGAGGATGGCACTGGAAGGATACACAAGTGAGCAAAGGAAGGAATTAATAGTACGCACAGCCGATTTTTCACTCATTACAGGACATTTGTGCAAAATGGGTGTTGATAAAATATTACGAAGATATGTGCCAGACTTTGAGCGTGATAGCATTATCGCTAAGGCTCATGGGGGAGCTACGAGAGGCCATTATGCAGGCAAAGCAACTATGCAGAAGATTTTGTGCACAGGTCTATGGTGGCCAACATTGGATAAGGATTCCAAGGCATACTGTAAGGTGTGCGATGTCTATCAAAGAACCGGCAGACCGTTGTGAAGAGATGAGCTACCACTACACCCTAGGTATCTTTGCAGTCCTTTGAGAAGTGGGAAAATGATTTTATTGGGCCAATTCAACCCCATGGAAAGAAAACAAACACATGTTACATTATCACTGTGACATAATATCTAACCAGATTGGCAGAAGCACAACTCGTCAAGGATTGTATAAGGGCTACAGTTGCAAAATTCTTGTTTGATTATGTCTTAACAAGGTTTGGATGCCCAAAAGTGTTGAAGAGTGATAGGGGTATGCACTTTTTGAATGAAACGATTAGCTCGTTGACTGAGGAGTTCCAAGTCTAACGTTAGAAGAGTACACCATATGACCTGTAGGTAAATGGAACGAACGAGGCCTTTAACAAGATTTTGGAGAATGCATTAACGATAGTTTGCAACACACAACAGAATGACTGGGATGTACCCGTACCAACAGTGCTATGGGCTTATAGGACTACTTGTAAGAAGCTGATAGGACAAACACCATTCAGATTGGTCTATGGGGTCGAAGTCGTGATGCTGATGGAATGCATTGTGCCTAGTCTATGCATAACAACATTGACAGACATGGCGGATCGCAAGGCCTTGGAAGCATGACTTGCATGGCTTATGGAGCTCGAAGAAGACCGATTTTTGGTAGGATTCCATCAATAAGTACAAAAGGAACACAAAAACCCATGGCATGATCGTCATATCAAGCTTCGCACATTCAAGGTAAATGATCGTGTCCTGTTATATGATAGTAAGTTCACTAAATTTCCAGGTAAATTCCAGATGCATTGGTTAGGGCCATATATTGTCAAAATTACAGATGGCGATGAAGTTCATCTCGCGAAGCTAAATGGGGAACCCTTCCCAGGAAGAGTGAATGGAAGCAGTTTGAAGTTGTATACATGGGATCCTACGCAATGACTATATTCCAAACTTTGCAGAGCTAGTGAAACACATCACTTCCTTGTTGAAGAAAGGATCATAAATAAAATGGACAGATGCTGCAAGAAGCTCTTTTGAAGCCATAAAACAAGTTATCATGGAGGCTCTCACTCTAATCAGCCCAGATTACACCAAGGAGTTTTATGTCTTCTCTTTTGCCTCTTATGATACACTTGTATCAGTTCTGTTGCAAAAAAATGATTAAGGCATAGAGCACCACGTGGCCTTTTTCAACGAAACTCTAAGAGATGTTGAACTAAGGTATGACCTTATTGAAAAACAAGATTATGCTCTCATAGAATCTTTAAAGGCATTCAGAATCTATATTCTGCATTCCAAACTGGTTGCATATGTACCTTCAACCTCAGTAAAAGGGGTCTTAACTCAGCTAGATATTGATGGAAAGAGAGCTAAATGGATTGAAAAATTCATAGATTTTAACATAGAGGTGAAGCCCACTAAGCTTGTCAAAGGCCGAGGCTTGGCTCAACTTATGGCTGAGGAAAATTGTAGTTTGTTAGACATCAATTGCATGGGTTCAAATTCCGGCGATGAGCAAACAGAGGAAGCAACAGAAGAGCAAGAGCAGAATCATCCTTTGGCTGAAAATCTAGCCACCTATGAATGGTATTATAGCATAGTTCATTTTTTGCAAAAGCTAGAAGTCCCTCTAGGGCTTAGCTCAAGTCAAGCCCGTGCCATTAAGCTCAAACTAGCCAAATTCTGCATTAATAAAAACCTGCTTTATTAGAAAGACCCATCCGGAATCCTCGTAAGATGTCTAGATAAAGGACAATCTGTGGAAGCCATGCACCAATTCCATTCTAGCATCTGTGGAGGGCATCATTATTGGAAAACCATAGCCCAAAAAATCCTGAGAGTTGGATATTATCGACCTATTATGTTCTCTGATGTGTTTTCTTTTGTGAAATCTTGTGACAAATGTCAGAGGTTTGCAGGAAGACATCAGCTAAAATCTCTGCTCTTGAAGCCAGTACACGTTAATGGTCCCTTTCAACAGTGGGGCTTGGACTTTATAGGTGAGATCAACCCACATTCCAGTGGCCAGCACAAATGGATCTTGGTAGCCATTGATTATTTCACCAAGTGGATGGAGGCTATACCCACTAAGAATGTTAATCATCAAGTTGTCATAATGTTCTTGAATGAGAATATTTTCACTAGATTTGGTTGCCCAACCAAACTAGTCACTGATAATGCAACAGCCTTCAAGGCAAAATAATTGGTGGACATGACTGAATCCATGGGCATTCAATTGGTGCATTCTACCTCATATTATCCTCAAGGAAATGGCCTGGCAGAATCATCTAACAAGAGTCTTGTAAGGATAATCAAAAAACTGTTGGAGGACAACAACAAGAGTTGGGATTCCAAGTTGAAGTTTGCATTATGGGCTGACAGAGTTACCAATAAGAAGCCCATAGGAAAGTCTCCATTTAAGCTGGTTTATGGTGTTGATGTTGTTTTCCCTATCCAACTGATTCTCCCTGTGGCAAAATCCTTGCAAGAAGAACAGGATGAAGAGAATGACATGGTAAGGAGAATGAATAACCTGGTTGAATTACAGAAAATCAGAGAGCAGCTAGTTGAGAAGTCAAAATTTCATCAAAAGATAATCAAAGAAACCTTTGAAAAGAAGGCAAAAGTGGACAATTTCCAAGTTGGTGACTGGGTTCTCAAATGGGATGCATTGAAGGAAAATAAAGGCAATCATGGTAAGTTTGACTCCTTATGGACAGGTATGTTTGCCATCGCTCAAATTCAGCAGAACAATACCTTTATTTTGCACAGTTTGGAAGGAGAAGGTGTTTTTGGTGGCCCAGTCAATGGGCGGTTCTTGAAACTTTATTTCATTTAAGGCTTTAAAGCCTTGATATTGTAAATATTTTTTCAGTTTTTATTTTCTATGCAAAATAAACTCCATGCCCAATGGAACACTAGGAGATAGATTTGATTTTGGTTTTACAGGAAAAACATTGGTCTGTGGTTCTTGAAACCTCGCAGGAAGGCTTTCATCCCCAGAAGGAGATAGTGTTAGCCTTGTTGGCATGTGGCCCAAAATGGATCCAAATATGCTCTCTAAGTCTTCAAAAGTTAGTCAAATCGGGCCAAAGATCAAAGCAATCGTCAGAGGAGAGCCATTAGAATGGTGGAAAAGCACTATCGGGAGGCCAAAAACACATAAAAACAGTGAAAAACATAGCATCGGAGGCATAAACAGTGAAATGCACAGCAGCCGTCAGATATGGCCGATCAAAGGTCCAGATCTGATCGGCGAAGGCAAGCAACGGATATCAGTGCGGAACATATGAAACTTGCGATGGCGATCAGCGGAGTCAGCGTGGACCGTCGATCAAGCGCGCAGATCGACGGCCCACGTTGCGTTGGAGTTTCGCTATCGGAGATTACAAAGAGTACTTGCAAATGGCCCGGTGCATGAGCGATATGTGATTTTGATCAATCGCATTGCGATATCGCAATCGGGGAAAACATAGGGAAGGGGGTTATACCGATATGGATGTCTGATGCGATAAACCAGACCCGAAAGGGTTCCTTAAAGCTATTATATAAGATTTGAGATACTCCTAACGACATTTTCCTATGTATTTTGCATATTTTCGTTATTTAATGAAATACAAAGAGACTTGCGATATGCGATAAGACCCGGATCCGAAAGGGTTCATGAAGGGAAATATATCAAATTTGAAGTCCGTCATGAGCCATTTTTTCCAGTGTTTTTAATGTATTTTCTAATATAAAGGGAAAATCACAAAACAAGCAGGATTTCGGAAGCGCCAAAGGCGATAAGTGGTTTGGGCCAAGCTCCGCCCGGTCCCATATAATGGCTGCCACGTGTCTAGGCTGAGGAGAGAGAAAACCACCCTCATCAGGTGGTTAACTCCCGTACAGAAGAGCCGCCCGTAATGGATCACAACCGTTGGATCTAGAGCTCCCAGACCAACGGTGGAGATGTGATATCACTACAAAGGTGGATCTGATAGAGGAATATATCATATTTAAGGACTTTTGAAGTCTGGAATGAACAGAGCTTGGCAGGATTTCACAGTGATGCAGTGTTTTTTTCTGTGTAAAGCAGAAAACAATCATTTGGTATTCGAAAGGATGTCAAAGGGCCCAAGGCAACATTCCGTTATAGAACAAAGGGATAAGCCATTTGCGACAAGCGACAACAATTGGGAATAGACCCGATAACTTTGTTTGGCTCTGTTCATATTTTTAACAATTAAACAGGTGAACTAAAATAACAAAATATATGGTCATAAAGAAAAAATCAGCAGTGCAACACATCCAAACCAAAAGAAGTGATCATGGAGCATCGTCGGCATGAGTGAGCTCCCTAACAGCGCAGCAAATTACCGGAATGTGATTACACTGCTGTTAGAAAAGAAACCTCCAAGCTCATGCGTGCCTAGTCACGACATCAAACAGTTAAAAGACAGAGGGGATAGATTAAGACCTCTCGAGCCTCAGAAGGCTCGAGAGCATTGTAAAAGGCCTATAAATATTTGAATGTTCAGAGTAACAAAGGTTCAACTTTTGGAGACTGTGGATACTCTGCTCCTCTAGCTTCTCATCTTCAATCTAACAATATAAGCTTCTTTTGTTGTTACATGCTGAATTTTCATTTCCTCTTATGTTCTAAGCTTGCACTTGAATAGGTTATTCATGTTTTCTTCTATTTCTAATACCAGATAATTGTCATCTTATCTTTGCGTTGACAAATTACATTTGCAAACTTCATTTACTTCATGTAGCTAGCCATTCATATGTGTTTATGTATGCATCTGCTGGTACAGTCAATATCCTCCATCTAGCCATTGAATCTATAAACTATTGAGCATTAGTGGTCTAAAGCCTTGTAAAGCTAAGGGTGTTCATGCATGTCTTGAGTGAAAACAGAGTTGAAACAGTCATCTGACTTGATCCAAACCATCATCCATTCCAATAGTTTAGAGAACGATATTGAAGATTTATATGTTACCAGGCATCTCCGAGCTACAACCTAGGAGAGCTTCCTAGAGTGATAACAAGATACAAAGGCACATTTAATATATATATATAAAGATACAATTTTTTTTTCTTTTAAAATGTTGGATACAAAGCCACATTTTAATATGATAAAACACATTCACCTACAACCTAAATATTATATCTAAATTCTAATATTATATATAAAATAAAGACACATTTATATCCATAAAAGAAAAAAAAAAAAAAATATAATAATAATATAATAATGTATAACTGCAAAAAACATCTATTTCTTTTTTACATTTTCAAATAGAGTGTAAAAAATATAATTTAATTTTTATTTTAAAATAATTAGTATCAAAAAATATTATATTAATATATAAAATTATAATTTTTTAACTAAAATAAATATTAAACTTTTATAAAAAAACAAATTAATATCATTCTATATTTCAATCTAAATTATTCAATTACATATTAATATTAATATTATAGTTGGCTAGTGCTCTTAACAAATTTTTTTTAGATTAAGCATAACAAATCAATCGATATTTCTAAATAGTAGTTAAACTCCTTCTTACTAATCAAAAAATAAATTGTATTTATCTTTTCCAACTTAAAAATAATACTTGGTTAGACTAAAATTTAGAAAACTTACATCTATCTACAGTTTATATTTTCATGTAATTGAATTTCCCTATAGACCTAACAATTGTGGGGGTGATAAAGAGTTAGAGGGAAAAAGGAAACTAAGATATTATAAGAAGGTGATCAACCCTAATCTCGAAAATAAAATAAAAAATATCTCTCTGCCTTCAGTAATGTTAAGAAAAAAATAAACATTTATAAAATAAGAACAAATTCTCATGACCTTCATAGCAAAAATAAGCATTGCTCAATTACCAAATTTACACCATGAGATGAAAGACTCTAACCTTTGTGACACTAAGAGGGTTGAAGATGAAAAACATTTTTCATCAACATTCTTGACCTTAATTTTCAAAATACTTGTCTTTGTCCCACCATTAGCTTACTTACTCTTGGGGATTAGAACATACTTCTAATAATCAAGTGGAGGATTTCATATTATTTCAAGAACTCTATATCATAGTTTTGAAAGACATAGCTTACTTGATCGTCATCGGAGATTCCATAGTCATCCTTAGATGCTTCATGGCAAGATCTTATCTCATGGATCAAAAACTTGAAACAATCTTCAAAAGGATTTATCTCATAATAAAAAACATTTATATTCATTCAATGTTCCATGTTCCGAATTCCACCAACATGAAAGCTGAAAAATAACCAAACAAGAAACAAATACAGCTAGGGGAATCTAATAGTGAATAGGATTATAAAATCTCTTATTCAATTAGAACTATGACCTCCATTACTTTTGGTGAGAAGAGTACACCTATTCCAAGAATGGAAAAACATGGGTCAAGTGAATATATGACGCGATGGGAATTATTTGGAGTCTCCCACCCACGAAAAGTTGCTCGTAAGTGAATTGCATATTAATGTGATTTTATGGCAGCCCTGATAGACTGAACAACTGTGACTCCAGAGCTCGCTCTACCGAAACTACCTTGGAAGTTTTGATACTCTACGATTGTTGGATGTCTTAATCAAAAGGACCCTCGGCTTGTTGTCGTGTTGTTGAAAGACCTCTTTCATGCATTTAAGCCCTGGACATGAATAAAGAGTGCAAGGTTGACTCTATGGGCCCTCAAGAAATGTTTTTAAGTTTTGAAATTATTCGCGTGACTTCTTATATGATTAGCCAAATCTACACTTCATCGCCAAAAAGCCAAAATGGTTTTATTCAATTAACCTTTTGGTTACTTGTTAAATGAATTATATGAATGTGTATAGATAAAGGCGTAAAGACACTTCCTAACAATTTACTGTAGAAATGCTTTCATACGGCTTCCAAAGGTTGAATGCAACAACGCTTCTTTACGGAACATTTTTTTTACTGTGAAACTTGGATACCGGGAAATGTTTTATTATTTACCATACAAATCATCAAAATTTGTAAAATGTCACTAACTTGTACAGATCTTCATGGATTTGATAAAAAAAGAAATGGACAATTAAACGAATCATATTCACCTAAAAGTTTTTTCCTACACTCAGAAATGGAGATATCAAGCATAAGCTGGAATAATCCTCAGATATCTCACTTTAATGAAAAAAATTATGATTATTGGGCTATTACAATGAAGGTCTTGTTTTCTTTTCAAGACATTTGGGATTTGGTGGAGAATGGTTTTCAAGAACCAACAAATGCAACAACATACAATGCCGATGCAGCAGCATACAATGCCTTGTCTCAAGCAGAAAGAGATTTGTTGAGGGACAACAGGAAGAAGGGTACAAAAGCCCTCTTCTACATTTTTCAAGCAGTTCATGAAACTATTTTCCCAAGGGCTGTAGCAGCAACGAAATCCAAGCAAGCATGGGACACCCTCCAGACAGCCTACCAAGCCATGACAAAAGTTAAGATAGAAAAATTGCAAATGTTGAGAAGAGATTTTGAAACACTTTGTATGAAAAAGTATGAGAATGTAGACTCGTTTTTTACAAATGTAATTGGGTTGGTTACTCAAATCAAGTCTCATGGTGAGACACTCGAAGAAAGGAGAATAGTTGAGAAATTTTTGAGAAGTTTGCTAGCAAGGTTTGATGCCATTGTTGTGGCCATAGAAAAGAAAAAGGATCTCTCACAGTTCTCAGTGGATGAGCTTCATGCATCACTGATTTCTCATGAACATAGACTTAATATAGCAACAAGCTCCTCATTGAAGCATGCCTTCAAGACACAAGTTTCCTTTGGTCAAAGTTGAGGCAGAGCTAGATCATATACTAGAGGAAGAGGAAGAAGCCCAAACGGAGGTGGAAGAAGTAGCCCTTCAAGCTCAAGTGGAAGGGTCAGCGATCAAAATCCAAGTCAAGGCCCAAGCCAAAATCAAGCACAAAGTCAGAGGTATGATAAATCTCAATTTCAATGTCATTACTGTAAGAAGTATGTCCATTATTGAAATGAATGTAGAAAGAAGCAATATGACATTAGTAACAAACCAAGTGTAAATTTCACAAAAGAAAATTAGAACCATGATAGCATGTTTTTAGTTTGTAATGGAGCACAAGAAAAACAAAGTGATATATGGTATCTAGATTCAGGGTGTAGCAACCACATGTCAGGGAACATAGAAATGCTTTCCAATCTAGATGAAAATGTGAAATCTGAAGTGACATTAGAGACTGATAGCAAAGTCTTTGTCATGGGAAAAGGAAGAGTTAATATCCTAACAAAGAAGGGGGAGAAGAAGTAGATCTCAGATGTTTACTTTGTCTCCGGTCTGAAGCATAACATCATAAGCATTGGACAGCTCATGCAAAAGGGCTACATTGTTTTTTTCAAGAATGATGTATGCACAATTTTGGATGGGCCTCCAAGCAGACAGTTGATTGCAAAAGTGCATATGACAAACAATAGAATGTTTCCCCTAAAGATAAGATCATATTTGAAAGAAGAAGGTGCACAAGCACAACTATCAATTAACTCACAAGAGGATGTAAGATGCAGTTGTCACACAAGTAAACTTTCAAGAAGAAGTTAAAGATGAAAACTGGTTATGGCATTTGGATTTGGTCATCTCAACTTTGGAGGTTTGAATTTGTTGCATAAGAAAGGCATGGTGAAGGGATTGCCACTCATAGAGAAACCAGAAAGCCTATGTGAAGAATGCATCTTGGGCAAGCAACATAGAGAGACATTTCCAGCAGGAAAGTTAGTAAGGGCAAAGGCACCTTTCGAGATTGTCCACTCAGATTTATGTGCACCAATGCAGACACCATAAATTGGTGGCAGCCACCATTTATTGACCTTCATAGATGACTACACAAGCAAGACATGGGTCTATCTCCTCAAACAGAAAAGTGAAGTGTTTTAGCGTTTTTGCCAATACAAAGCTCTTGTTGAGAAGCAAAGTGGACACAACATCAAATTCCTCAGAACTGACAGAGGTGGTGAATACATCTCAAATGATTTCCTTCGATTTTTCAGGGAGCATGGAATTCATAAGCAATTTACAACAAGATATACACCTCAGCAAAATGGTGTAGCGAAAAGGAAGAATATGACCATTATGGAAATGGCAAGGAGTATGTTGAAGGCAAAACATTTGCCAAATGATTATTGGGCTGAAGTTGTCACATGTGTGGCATATATCTTGAATAGATGTCTAACTAAAAGCATTTAGAATGTAGTTCCTGAAGAGGCATGGAGTGGAAGAAAGTATAATGTCACTCACATGAGAGTCTTTGGTTGCGTGGCATATGCACATGTCCCGGATGAGTTGAGGAAGAAGTTGGACAACAAGGGAAACAAGGGAGAGAAATGTATATTTGTTGGATATAGTGATGAATCCAAAGCATATAAGATCTACAATCCATCAACCAAGAAGGTCATAATCAGCAGAGATGTGCAGTTCATAGAAGAAGAAGCATGGGATAGAAGTTTAGAGAAGACAGTCAATGTCAAATAATGTATACCACATGAGGACAAAGAGGAATTAACAGCACCAAGTAATTCCTCAACAGTGACTCCCTCTACACCTATTCAAGTGCAACAAAGCAGGCAACAAGGAACACCATCAACAAATAATAAGATAGTGTCACGTAGTCAAGAAAGTGCTTCTCTAATCACGCTGCAAAGTGCAACACCAAGTGACATGTCAAGCCCATCTTCAGTGAGCACAAGAAGACCAAAATTCAGAAATCTAAATGAAATTTATGAGCAAGATGAGGTTGATAGCTGTTAAAATTGGCAACTAGGGCCAAACTCCATGTGGGTCAGCTTCTTAGTGGCTGCTGATATTTTTATTGGATCCCTCTCGTCGAGAGGTGTAGGTTTGATCTAAAGATCATCCGATTCTTATAAGTATTTATGGAGATATGAATTTATTTTGATTATGGAATTATTATCAAGCCGACCAGCGATTTGAGTAGGCTCAAAAGCCCAATAGACGTGTCTATTCATCATCTACATTTTAGTATAAATAGAAGAGGATTTGAATTCTTTTGGCAACTCCCTCTTCACGTGATCTCCTCCTCTCCACGTTTGGGTTTTTGGTGAAGGAGAGACACAATGAAGATACATTGGCCTTGTATGATGCCCTAGCTTACACGCAGATATGGAGCAACTATGCACAACAATGAACGTTGGCAATGGAGCAACCACGCACAACAATGAACTATATACGTTGTCATACGCAACAACTATAAACTCTATACACTATCGTTTATATGCACAAAAATTGAAGACTACTTATACGCAGTTCTTATACTTATACGATGTTCATGGTGACATTTACGTTGTACACTTAATACGTGGTTCTTGAACTATAAGCAGGGCAGAGATAGTCAACATGATGCCTAACCCTAATCCATTTTCATATGGAGTAGTCGCAGTCATAACCATAGTCACGAGGAGGTGAAGCCGCAGTTAAGGCATGGCGCTGCAATCACGAAGAAGAGGAGCCGCAGTCTTGAGGAGGTGTAACCACAGTCAACGCATGAAGCCACAGTCTTTCCACAGTCATGTTGTGAACACAATCAAGGGTCATACGCTGCCCAGAACATGCAGTCATGTTGTGAACGCAATCAAGGGTCATACGTTTCCCAGAACATGCAGTCATGTTGTGAATGTAGTCAAGGGTCATACACTGCCTAGAACACACAGTCATGTTGTGAACGCAGTCAAGGGTCATACGCTGCCCAAAACACGCAGTCAACGGAACAGTTATGAATGCAATCACGGGAGCACTCATACAGTGTCCAGAAGTCTTGTTCACGCAACCATAATCTATGAAACCCTACAACAGTACTAACTTGAGTATATTACAATGAGAAGACCAGATCTGTCATTCTCAGCATACTTGTTGATTTGGGGTAGCAATGTGATGTTGTATGATGAGAGTAGCATAACAATCATTGAGTATACATCAGATGGGTGCAAATCCATGATGTTGAGAACAACTCAGTGATATTTGGGTGCAACACAGCATAATGATATGAGCATGGACAGCTTGATGATGAATAAGACTATGGAAGATGCAACATGATGAGCAACGTGAAGATGATGAACAAGAGGCAACACTATGATAGGTGAAGTTGTCCCCTTGGAGAATCAATTGAAGCAGAATTTCTTCAACTGACCTCATCGTTACAAGAAATGATCTATGCCCAGATCTAGATAAGTCAAAGTGTTAACTTCTATTGTAAATGTACTCTCTCTCACTTTCTCTGCTGAACTTTGAAGAACATAGAAGAATTGATCAAGGGTTTCCCCACATTGTGGGGTTTGTCCCTGGCTAGCGCCACATCTTGTGCCCTCTTGTCTTGGCTTGTCTTTTGCGATTTATATTTATATTCTATCTACAGTTTATCTTAATGCTGATGTGATTGCTAACTATGAAAATTTAAATAAATTGCTCTAGCATAGAACATACCTAAAATTAACAATAGCAGCACTGCTCTGAATTCCTTATTTGCATTATTTTGTCATGTAGATGACCCAATCCATTTTGAAGATGCAGTCAAAGAACAAAAATGGGTTGCAGCAATGGAGGAATAAATAGAAGCAATAGAAAAGAATGACACATGAGAGTTAGTAAACCTTCCACAAGGAAAAGAAGTCACTGGAGTGAAGTGGGTCTATAAGACCAAGAGCAATGTCAGTGGTAAGATTGAAAGGCACAAAGCAAGACTAGTTGTCAAAGGATACAAGCAGTAGCATGAAAAATATTATGCGTAGATATTCGTGCCAGTCGCGAGGATGGAGACAGTGCGTACAGTTGTGGTGATTGTCACATAACATAAATGGGAAGTGTATCAAATGGACATAAAATCATCGTTCTTGAATGGAGTGCTGAAAGAGGAAGTATATGTTGCGCAACCGCCTGATTACGAGGTATAAGGAAAAGAAGACAAAGTGTATTGGTTGAGCAAAGCTCTTTATGGGTCGAAGCAAACACCACGTGCATGGTACAGCGGGATAGATGCCTACTTTTTGGACAATGGTTTCGACAAATGTAATGGTGACCCTACTCTCTACATCAAAGAGAGTGATTGTAAGATTCTTATTGTCATCTTATATGTAGATAATTTAATTTTTATAGGCAATGATGATTTCCTCATCACTAATTTCAAGCAAGTCATGAAGAATGAATTTGAAATGACTGACTTGGGGTTGTTAAGGTATTTTTTGGGCATAGAAGTGAAGCAAACAGAAAATGGCATTTTTATTTCTCAAGCAAAGTATGTAGCATGCATTTTGGAGAGGTTTCAGATGCAAAACAACAAGTTGTACCAACTCTAACTGTCCTGGGGTTGAAGTTGAGAAAAGAAGATTGCAACAACAATGTCAATTTGACATTATACAAAATCATGATAGGAATTTTGATGTATTTGACTACCACTAGGCGGGATATAATGTATGCAGTGAGTCTGGTGTCGAGGTTCATGGAGACACATTAGCAAGTGGTGAAAAGAATTCTAAGGTATGTCAATGGGACAAAACAGTATGCTATTTTGTACATCGCAACAAATGATTTCAGGTTGGTTGGTTACACATACAGTGATTGCGTAGGAAGCGTCGATGACAGAAAGAGCACGTCAGGATATGTTTTTAATTTGGGTCTCAGAGCCATTTGATGGGCTTCCAAGAAGCAATTGACAGTTCATTGTCAACAGCAAAACCTGAATATGTTGTCACAACAACATCAGTGTGTCAAGCAGTTTGGATTAGAAGGATGTTGAGGGATCTTCGTCACGACCAAGAGGGAATGAAAACTATTTTCTGCGACAACACATCAGTGATTGCATTATCAAAGAATTATGTTTTTCACAAGAGGACCAAGCATATTGATGCTAAAGATCATTTTATCATAGATTTAATTAACAATGATGAAATTGTGTTGCAACACTGTGGGTCACAGGAACAATTCGCTGTTATTTTCACAAAGCCATTGGCACATGAAAGTTTTGTTTATCTTAGAGAGTGTTTGGGAATTTTCAATGGCAACAGTTGTGATTAAGGGGGATTGTTGGAAATAATAATCCCAACCATTGCCTTAAACACACTGAAAAACACCATGCTTTCCCAGTCAACTACTGCACGGTTGTGATTTTGTTTTGTTTACAGGTGAAAGCACTGAAGTCAGAGAAGAAGTACAACACTGACTATTCCACAACACATCACAGAGTTTAATGCATTTAATAAATTTTGGTAAATAGATATGGACAAACATTTACTCCACAACTATTCCCCACACTCCACAACACCTGCAAGTTCAGTTGTATGTTGAGATAAATATGAATGTAAAAGTGAGCTTTGCAGGGTTGGGAAAGTTAGAGAGAGAGAGAGTTTGTGAGGTAGTGAGGATAAAATTGTGGAGGAAATATTGGTGGGGGCGTGAAAACCAATTTTACGGAGTTTTACAGACATTTACTCCACAACCCAGTGATGTGATCGCAGTAAGTCTTTAGCATTTTCACTTGGATTTGCAGCCTCCAGTTATCAAGTGAATATATTTTCCTATGTTTTATATTATCAAGAGTATGTTATGTTGCTATGTGGTCTTAAACATTCATGAGTAAATTTATGGCAATCCTTTTGCTTTTACTTTTGCCGTGAGGTATTTCCTATGTTTTATTAAGCCTCTGTGTAGTTGTGATTTCCATGACACAACATAAGACTTACCTATAATGTTTTATTAAGCCTTTGTGTAGTTGTTATTTCCATGCCGCAACATAAGACTTTCCTGGACCCAACTAAATTCTCATAAAACTTACCTTGCCGTAACTAAATTCTGAGTGAGACTCCTCTCTTCATAAGACTCCTCTCCTCTGCCCCCGTAGAATTTTTCTAACACTATGGATATTGATATAATGGCCAACCCCAATATGGTATCAAAACTTGACTGGGATTAAAAGATATTGAAGATAATGGTTTAGTTTGGAAATCTACTACCTTAAAAATATGAGATTAATCACCCATACAAAATAATATTAAAAATTTAGAAATTTACTAATTCCTACTAATTAAATGTAATGGAAAACTTGAAAACTTTCACCTTATTTTTATGTTCATATTCTTTTGCGCTAAACCTTTCACCTTATTTGTATGCATTTTGTTGAAGATAATGGAGAATATCCTAGAATAGGTAGAGTTGGTTCACGTAACCTCAGGACAGGAATTAGTTTCTATTTCTTAGGATATTGTTCTAACTTCCCTAAAACCATGTTTTCTATTTAATGTGTAATGTGCATGAACAATGTAGAGCGTTCTGCAGAACCAGACTCTCTTGGTTCAAACTCTCTTTTGTAGAGCTAACCAGTGGGTTTTATTTCATTTAATACAAACATTGCCATTTTTATCATGGTATCAGAGCATCAAGGATGAGGAACCTATACGCTGTCTGATGGGTGCGACTAAACCAAAATTGTCACAAGTTTTGAGTGGATAGGCGTGATGATAGCACTATTGCACTTCTCGCGATTTTTATTTTTCGACCGTCGCATGTTTTCAATGTACATCTGCGATAGTCTCAGATATTATGTGTATATCTGCGACAGTCTTGGATATTAGGCATACATCTGTGACGACGTCTTAGAAAATTGATGTATATCTGCGACAGTCTTGGATATTAGGCGTACATCTATGATGATGGTGTAAACAACAAAAAGGCTCCGAGAGAAGGTTGCATCTTGGAGAAGGATGCAGAGGCTGACAATAGAAGGTTATCTGGAAGTTGTGAAGGAAGCCACAGTGATTTGCGGGTGTGCTACGAGATCAAACAACATTAAAGATCAGTGATTTGTCTTTGTCACAGATCTGGGGTAAATCTAACATCTTCTTTTACCTGTCAAATTTTTTTTCTAAATCGCCATGATGAATAACAATATGCTTGAAGCATGCTTGAATGAGCATAACAAGCTCGATGGTTCCAATTATGCAAATTGGAAATTCAAGATGCAGACTCTGCTAGACGTGCAAAGTTCTTGGCTGATTGCGAATGGGGATGAGCCGAGGCCCACAGATGGATTAGCATCAATACCAGATTGGGAGAAACAAGAAGGTAAAGCAAGGATGTTGTTGAAGATGTCAGTCAAAGACTGCATCATACCACACACCAGAGATTGTAACACAGCTAACGAGATCTGGGGAATTCTGAACAGTGAAGGAGTTGTATGAGATCAGGAATTCAAATCTTCTTTTGTTCCTCAAGAGTAAGATCCTATATTCGAAGATGGAGGAGAATGAAACAATTGCTTCATTCGTAGCAAGGATCAAAGATCTGATGAACGAATTGGTAGATATTGGTCATACAGTTGACGATACAGATCTTGTAACCATTACAATGAATGGTGTCACTGATGATTACCAAAATTTCATCACTGGGATAAATGCAAGAGAGAAGATCCTGAAATTTGAAGAGTTGACAGGAATATTGATGCAAGAAGAAGAAAGAAGATCCACTCTGAAGCCCCAGAGCGCCGATCTTGCATTGATGGCGAAGAAAAACTTCTTCAAAGGGAAAGGAAGTCCACAACAACAAAACGGAGCAAACTCACACAAAAGACCAAATTAGACCCAAGGTATGTATCCGAATAGAAACTACTCTGAAACTAAATGTTTTTATTGCGGAAATCTAGGTGATATTGCTAGGGAGTGCAGGAAGAAGAAACATCATGAACAACAACAAAAGTAGAAAAGACAAGCAGGTCATCTCGCGAATAACAATCATGTGCAGAATTTCAGATTGTTCATGGAAGATCGTGATGAGAATGTTGATGCAGACATCTGGTATGTAGATTCAGGAGCGTCAACACACATGACAGGGACCAAGCATTGGTTCAAAGATTTTAAATAAATCAACGAAGGAGCACAGATTTACCTAGGTGATGATAGAAGTCATCAAATAAAAGGGTGTGGGAAAGTTTCTTTCGTTCTACCTAATGGTAATGTATAACAAATTCATAATTTTATGTATATGTATGGTGTAACAAAGAACTTGATTTTTTTATCCATGATTACACATCAAGATCTGAAAGTTGAATTCTTTAAATTTAATTGTTATATTAGAGATCTGCTAGATGGCATGAAGACAATTGCTACAGGAATCCAAACAAGAAGTATGTACAAGTTGGATGTAAGACCTGCACCAGTTCGAGCATTGACAGCATCGAGCCTGACTATAGAAGAGCTATGGCATCAAAGATTTGGCCACATCAACTACAATGATTTGCTATTACTACAAAAGAAGGAAATGGTAAGAGATCTTCCTATGCTAAAGCAAGTAAATAATGATTGTGATGCCTGTACATTAGGAAAAATGCATAGACAAGTATTCCCTGTTCAAGTAGAAAAGAAATAGAGGGATAATCATGAAGAATCTGATGAGCATAATGAGGAATGGGACATTCCGTACTTGGTGGAAGAAGAAGCAGAGAACAATCAGGGTCAGCAGCAGACGAAGGCAGAGGATGAACAGCAACAACAGCAGGAAGAAAAAGAAAATGATGATCAAATAAGGTTTGAAGCCACCCCACCACTCAGGAGATCAGGTAGGAAAGCTCAAATGCCTGCAAGATATAGGGAAAATGCTTTTATAACTAGTAGGATGAATGTGGTTGAACCGTCTAGTTATAAAAAAGCAAATGAATGTAGTGAATGGAAAATAGCCATGGAGTAAGAATGTGATTTAATAATCAGAAATAGCACTTGGGAATCGGTTGAATTTCCTAGAGGAAAACAAACCATAGGTTGTAAATGGTAATATAAACCGAAGATTAATGTAGATGGAACCATAGAAAAACTAAAAGCTAGGTTGGTAGCAAAGGGGTACTCACAAAAACAAGGGCTAGACTATGAAGAAACCTTCGCCCCTGTAGCTAAATTGAACACTATCAGAATGTTAATTGCTTTAGCTACTAAGAAACATTGGATGATGCACCAACTAGATCTAAATTCTGCATTTTTGAATGGAGAACTAAAAGAAGAGGTTTATCTAGAGCAACCAGAAGGGCTTGTCCATAAAGGAAAAGAACATTTAGTCTGTAGATTGAAGAAAGCACTTTATGGACTAAAACAAGCTCCCAGGTCTTGGTATGAGAAGCTAAGTCAATTTATGTCTAAACCACTTGAAAGCCATTGGAATGCAACGAAAAGTGTTTTGAGGTATCTACAAGGTACTGTAGATTACAGTATTATTTACACTGACTCCTCTGATGTTAGATTGGCAGCATTTTCAGATTCAGATTGGGCGGGAAATGTAGATGATCGGAGATCTATAATAGGTTATGCATTCAACATTGGATCTGGGGGGATCACATGGAGTAGCAAGAAGTAGAACACAGTGTCCTTGTACCCAGCGGAAGCAGAGTATCAAGCCATGTGTGCAGCAATGTGTGAGGCAATTTCTTTGTGGAGACTTCTCCAGGATGTTGGTAAAGAACAGATAGATGCAAAACCAATCAAATGCGACAATCAAAGTTCAATCAAACTTGCTAATAATCCGGTGTTTCACAAAAACACTAAACATATTGATACACAATTCCATTTTGTTAGGGATAAAGTGCAATCCAAAGAAATCCATTTGGAATATTGTAATAGATGTGATAATGTTGCAGACATTTTCACTAAGCCTCTTTGAAAAATTAAGTTTCAAATGTTTAGGGAGATGTTAGGCATATTTGTGAACCGATTCTCCATTAGGGGGGAGTGTTGAAGATAATGGAGAATATCCTAGAATAGGTAGAGTTGGTTCACATAACCTCAAGATAGGAATTAGTTTCTATTTCTTAGGATGTTGTTCTAACTTCCCTAAAACCATGTTTTCTATTTAATGTGTAATGTGCATGAACAATGTAGAGCATTATGCACAACCAAACTCTCCTGGTTCAGACTCTTCTTTGTAGAGTTGACGAGTGGGTTTTATTTCATTTAATACAAACATTGTCATTTTTATCATGGTATCAGAGTGTCAGGGATGAGGAACCTATACACTGTCTGGTGGGTGTGACTAAACTGAAATCGTCATAGGTTTTGAGTGGATAGGCACGACGATAGCACTCTTACACTTCTCGCCATTTTTATTTTTCGATCGTCGCAGGCTTTCAGTGTACATATGCGACAGTATCAGATATTAGGAGTATATCTATGATAGTCTCGGATATTAGGCATACATCTGCGACAACGTCTCAGAAAACTGATGTGTATCTGCGACAATCTCAGATATTAGGCGTACATCTACGACGATCGTGTAAACAACAAAAAGGCTTCGAGAGAAGGCTGCATCTTGGAGAAGGTTGCAGAGGTTGACAACAAAAGGTTGTCTGGAAGTTGTGAAGGAAGCCACAGTGATCTGTGGGTGTGCTACGAGATCAAACAACATTGAAGATCAGTGATCTGTCTCTGTCACAGATCTAGGGTAAATCTAACATCTTCTTTTACCTAACAAATTTATATTTTCTAAATCGCCAAGATGAATAACAATATGTTTGAAGCATGCTTGAATGAGCATAACAAGCTCGATGGTTACAATTATGCAAATTGGAAATTCAAGATGCAGACTCTGCTAGATTTGTAGAGTGCTTGGACGAATGCGAATGGGGATGAGCCAAGGCCCACAGTTGGATCAATATCGATCCCAGATTGGGAGAAACAAGAAGGTAAAGCAAGGACGTCGTTGAAGATGCCAGTCAAAGACTGCATCATACCACACATTAGAGATTGTAACACAGCTAATGAGATTTGGGGAATTCTAAAGGAGTTGTATGAGATCAGGAATTCAAATCATCTTCTGTTCCTCAAGAGTATGATCCTATCTCTGAAGATGGAGGAGAAAGAAACAATTTCTTCATTCGCAGCAAGGATCAAAGATCTAAAGAACAAATTGGCAGATATTGGTCATACAGTTGATGATACAGATCTTGTAACCATTACAATGAATGGTGTCACTGAAGATTACCAAATGTTCATCACTGGGATAAATGCGAGAGAGAATACCCCAAAATTTGAAGAGTTGACAGGAATACTGATGCAGGAAGAAGAAATAAGATCGACTCTGGAGCCCCGGAGCGTCAAACTTGCATTGATGGTGAAGAAAAACTTATTCAAAGTGAAAGGAATTCCACAACACCAAAACAGACAAAACTCACACAAAAGACCAAATCAGACCCAACATATGCATCCGAATAAAAACTACTCTAAAACTAAATGTTTTTATTGCCGAAAACTGGGTCATATTTCCAGGGAGTGCAGGAAGAAGAAATATCATGAAGAATAGCAAAAGCAGAAAAGACATGTAGGTCATCTCGCAAATGACAATCATGTGCAGAATTTTAGATTGTTCATGGCATATCGTGATGAGAATGTTGATGTAGACATCTGGTATGTAGATTCAGGAGCTTCAACGCACATGACAGGGAACAAGCATTGGTTCAAAGATTTAAATGAATCAACAAAGGCACATAGATTTACCTACGTGATGATAGAAGTCATCAAATCAAAGGGTGTGGGAAAGTTTCTGTCATTCTACCTAATGGTAATGTAAAACAAATTCATAATGTTATGTATGTGCCTGGTGTAACAAAAAACTTGATTTCTGTATCCATGATTACAGATCAATATCAGAAAGTTGAATTCTTTAAATCTAATTGTTATATTAAAGATCTGTTACATGGCATGAAGACAATTGCTACAAGAATCTGAACAGGAGGTATGTACGAGTTGGATATAAAACCTGCACCAATTTCAGCATTGACAGCAGTGAGCCTGACTACAGTAGAGCTATGGCATCAGAGATTTGGCCACATCAACTAAAATGATTTTCAGTTACTACAAAAGAAGGAAATGGTAAGAGATATTCCTATGCTAAAGCAAGTACATAATGATTGTGATGCCTGTATATTAGGAAAAATGCATAGAGAATAATTCCCTGTTTGAGTAGAAAAGAAATAGAGGAATATACTTGAATTAGTGCACACAGACCTTTGTGGACCCATCAGACAAAATCATTAGGAGGTGCACTATATTTTCTATTGTTTATTGATGACTGTACGAAGTTTTCTTGGGTGTATTTCTTAAGTTAGAAGAGCCATACATTCGAATACTTTAAGCAGTTTAAAAATATGATTGAAAGACAAATAGGGAAATAGATAAAAAATTCTCTGTTCTGGTCAAGGGGGGGAATACAGGAAGGATGAGCTTATCAGGTATTGTAAAGATCATGGAATTTTGCAATAATTCACAGTACCCCATACTCCACAGCAGAATGGAGTAACAGAAAGAAAGAACAAAACACTGGTGGAATGTGCTAGAGGTATGTTGAAAGGTAAGAATCTTTCAAATGGTTTTTGGGTTGAAGCAGTGAATATTGTAGTTTATTTGAAAAATAGGAGTCCTACAAAGAGTCTTGAGTCTAAAACTCCCTATGAAGCATTATATGGATTTAAGAATCTAGTAAAACACTTTATAATATTTGGATCTAAAGCATTTTCCCACATTTCAAAGGAAGATAGAAGAAAATTAGATTCAAAAGCCATCATATGTACCTTTATAGGGTATTGTTCACGGTATAAAGCTTATAGATTATTTAATCCCTCTACTCACAAGATTTTTGTTAATAGATATGTCAAATTCCAGGAGCAGGATCATGAAGAATCTGATGAGCACAATGAGGAATGGGACATTCCATACCTAGTGGAAGAAGAAGCAAATAACATTTAGGGTCAGCAGCAGACAAAGGCAGAGGATGAACAGCAACAGCAACAACAACAGCAACAACAACAACAACAACAACAACAGCAATAGCAACAGCAACAGCAACAGAAGCAGGAAGAAAAATAAAATGATGATCAAATAAGGTTTGAAGCCACCCTACCACTCAGGAGATCAGGTAGGAAAGCACAAATGCCTACAAGATATAGGGAAAATGCTTTTATAACTAGTATGATGAATGTGTTTGAACCGTCTAGTTATAAAGAAACAAATGAATGTAGTAAATGGAAAACAACCATGGAACAGGAATATGATTCAGTAATCAAAAATAACACTTGGGAATTGGTTGAACTTCCTAGAGGAAAACAAAACATAGGTTGTAAATGGTTATATAAACCGAATATTAATGCAGATGGAACCATAGAAAAACTAAAAGCTAGGTTGGTAGCAAAGGGGTACTCACAAAAAGAAGGGATAGACTATGAAGAAACCTTCGCCCTTGTAGCTAAATTGAACACTATCAGAATGTTAATTGCTTTAGCTACTAAGGAACATTGGATGATGCACCAACTAGATATAAAGTCTGGATTTTTGAATGGAGAACTAAAAGAAGAGGTTTATCTAGAGAAACTGGAAGGGTTTGTCCAGAAAGGAAAAGAACATTTAGTCTATAGATTGAAGAAAGCACTTTATGGACTAAAATAAGCTCCCAGGTCTTGGTGTGAGAAAATTGATTCATTTTTTCTGCAAGATGGCTATAATAGAAGTAAAAAGGACCTTAATCTTTACACCATGAAATATGAACAAGGGTGCGTAGTGTTAATTTCGTTGTATGTAGACGATTTGATCATTATAGGTGATGCTACATATCTAATTGATGAAATCAAGCAACAAATGTCACAAGTGTTTGAAATGAAATGTCTCAGTGAACTCAAATATTGTTTAGGTCTTAAGATCTCGATAGATTAAGGTCAAACATTTCTGTCCCAAGAAAAGTATGTCAAAGACCTGTTAGAAAAGTTTAGGATGCATCAGTGTAAGCCTGCAACGGTACCATTGCAACAAAACATCAAATTGTAGTGTGAGCGTTATCGGGAATAGTGTCCACTTAGAGCTTCTATTCCCACTAAGACTGGTAGCTATCTTAGAAACAAACAAGTTAAAACTACTTTCGTTTTCCTTTATGAAAAATAGACAAGAGGGGAACAAAGGATACCAACCTTTGTCTTGCGCTTGGTTCCTTGCATGGTTCCTCTCCTTCTCGATAGATCTTTGCCACTCCTTCTTTGTCTACACAGCTTCAGAGAGCACATGTGGAATCAAAGAAGCATAATACTATTGAAGAACAGAGATCTATAGTCATAAACAACACAGGACCAGATATGTATTGACCACACAAATGCATATATAATCAAACATACAAGAATGTGGAGGAAAACTTGAATAGCTTTA
>APFE030156445.1:42001-119300 GCA_000404065.3 Pinus taeda
TCCTCAAAAAGGGTAAACAATCAAATGGAGGCATATGATCGGCTAAAACAGAGTGGAGGTGATGATGAGAACATGACCAAGGCTCAAAAGCTAATGATAATGCATTCAAAATGTTTATTTACCGGGGATCGGTTCATTTTTTAATGAGCTTAAACTCTGGGGGAAACATTTTCTCATTGCTTATGTTTAATTATTAACGAGCTTGAATTCCGCATTAAAACTGCTCGTTGCTTATGTTTAATTTTTAACGAGCTTGAATTCCACATTAAAATTGCTCATACCAGTCATATAATAAGGATATCTCATCTTAGATGCCATTTTTTATGGAGCTTGCACCCTTTAAAGCTTCTCCCTGGATCCTTTCTTTATGCAAGCTAGGAAACGACCAATCCTATGAGTTTAAAGGGTTAGAGGACCTACAAATTTAAAAAATAAATGGTCGCTCTTCGCTTGCATGCAAAAAGGTTTTCATGCCCCCAAGTATAATGAAAAATTTCCAGGTTACCATATAGAAGCTCTTGCTTTTGCAAGATAGTTTCCATCCACAGTGTAGATATAAACAGCTCCTGGCTTAGTCCATCTAGACCAGGGTGGTTCTAAATCCCAACCTCCTAACCTTGAAGAGGGAATCTTATTATGGTCTAACCCCCTTTTTCTATAAGGACGGGTATCAGATCAGTCATTTTCCTCCGCGGAAACCTACTTTATACCTAGAGTTTCCCTGCCGAAGCAGGCCAGGGTGCATGCCCCCTGGGTTTCAGTCATATCCTCCTGAATCACTCGTGCTCATCAGGTGGACGAACTGGAGATCGATGATACATTCCTTCCATGAAAAGACCATTTAGGGATGGCATTTGACTATTTGCTATGTGTGAACCAGGGAATGATAGTTGGTCTACGAGCTTGACCACTCTGCCTTCATGCAGAAAACACATTACTCTAAAGAGTGAGGAGACAACGGCTCCCATGCAATAAATATAGTCACGCCCAAGGAGTAGAATATAATCTAAGGGTCCTTGGACCACCATCACATTCATGTGAATGATTTTCCTTCTCAAAGTAATGGGCACATTGGGAAGGATCCCTAACGGTCGACTAGTTCCTTTGTCAAAGCCTGTTAGATTTCTCATTTCTGGCTGAAGCGATGGCGAACCAAGCGCTTTCCAAGCAGTTGAGGAAAGGATACTCACAGAAGCCCCTTCATCTATGATGGTACCATCCATGACCATTCTATAAGCTTGTACAATGATTTGGAACAGTACACTAGCTGGTAAACGGGGTCTGCCTAGTAGATTCCAATCGAAGGAAACGACTAGGTTGCTTGGAGGTGGGACCGAATAGACGGCCGGATACGACTCTGATGAAATTCCTTCCTGCAGTAAAGGAACGGGTAGACTGCCCCCAAGTTCTTCGGAGTCTGTGTTTATGAAAAGAATTTTAACGGTCTCGTTCTCATTCTCTTCAGTGACGGTATCATTTGGAGATGAACCTTTGGAAGGCAAGACTGGGTCAACTGCCGCCTTGACCTTTTGACTTTCATTTGTTCTGGATTCAGAGGGTTCATTTTCAATGATATACGTTTCGGCTTACCACAATGGCGTGCCAACCGAATTTTCAACCAGTGATGGACTTGGCAAGAGTTTCTTATATCCAGGAGGGAGTCGTAGCGGTGAAGCAGGATGGTCATCCAAAACTCTTTTAGCTTCGTCTAGGAAGGGACAACGGTGGAAGGCGTTCACCTTCACACAGTTTACAAGAAAATTTGTGATTCCTTTTCTGTCCAGATACTTCGCTTTTGTTGGTTGACGGTGTACTTTCAACATGATCATCAGATGTTGACGACACCGGATTGTGCGAACGAGGAGACCAGTCCCTTAGGATCCGAGGGATGCAAGGACAATCTTGATGATAGTGATCTCCTTTGCAAATGACACATGGAGATTTAGGTTTAGACGGTGCGGTGTGAGGATTTTCACTAGATGACGCATGGTTGCCCCCTTTCGCTTTTGGCTCCTTCTTCTTCTTTTCTTTTTTCTGTTTCTGCTTCTTCTTCTTCTCAATTACTCGATCCTTAGATTTACCAGCTTCATCAAGCGAAGAGGAAGGAGGAGAGGGAGAAATGGACGAAGTAGAAGGTCGGGGGGTCACTCTAGTGTCATCTAGTTGCTGACTCGATTGTTCAGGAATTACGGTATTCTGAACGACAGAGGTAGAGAAGAGCCACACGAGCAAGCTAATTGTCAACCCTGGAAGTGACAATGTGGCCATATGACGTGCACCAACATCTCCCCAAGAGGAGAAAGGACTAGGATTTCCTCCAAGGGGGAATCCTTGGTTGGAAGACTCCATTTTCCTCAACTTAAAGACGAACAAGGGAACTTGTGATGTTATTCCGATTAAAATAAATTTTAAACGCTTTGACACAACTTGTTTTTTCAATTTTTAAGATTCGAGAAAAAACAAAAGATGGCTCTAGTCACCTTCGATTTTTAATGAGCCTGAAGTGACAAGTGCTCATATGGACCTTTTCCTTTAAGGAGTCTGAAAAGGAACGAAAGAGACTTCTCTGGAAATCCAGGCAGAAGGATTACCAAACCAATCACAAAACTGCAGAATACTTTTTACGATACGGCAGTCAATTTTCCCGAATGTTGTGTTCAGTGCATTGCGATCGATAGGGTGGCAGACACGGCTTCCTAAGGATAAAGGATATAGCCTATTCTGGTCTCCCAATATATACTCGACAGTACGTGGGAGCACAAGTCTGTAATGGCACTTGTCGTCTCAAAGTGGAGGAATCACCCAACCAACAATGAAAACAATAGTTACCAGGTTTTACGACGCCGAAATACGTCTCTAGCCTAGACTTCTAGATGTTGTGTGTTAGGTTCCAAAGCATTTTTAGATTCATTAAATTTATTTTATAGTTGATCTTGTTTAAAAATTTGCCTTTCAGGTTCACCGCGAGATGTGTATACAATTCCTGAAATGCAGTCTAAGATGATAAACAACTGTTTAATCTTCTTTTGGCAATGAAAATCCTAGCTACTAAGGAAAGAGAACTGAGGGTCTTTCAACAAAGAGCACAGAGCACACACTAAATGCACTGTCCTAAATCAAACCAAGCAGTCTAAATGCAAAAGCACATGCATGCATTTGTTTTTCAGCCTTCTTAATGTATGAATGACAAGAAGAATGCTAAGTGCAAATTTGAATTATTTTCCAAAGCGACAATACTAACAAATTTCTTTTCAAAGTGAAGTGAAGATAAGGACGACACTTTGCGATTTCAAAATGAAAACTGTTTTCGACACTTGAAAAACTACTAATTCAAATCACATACAAGAGTAAAAATACAATCAACTATCAAGAACAAATGGATTCTCTTCTATGACCGAAAACGACACTTAAAACACTTTCAGATCAAGAAACAACAGTCTTATTACGCTACTTCTTTGTAAAAGAGAATTGAAAATGGCGCATAATACATAAAAGAACTTACAGTTCTTTGCACAATGGAGGCGGAATGATGGAAGAGAAGAGGGTTTCCACAGAGATATACTGACCACAGACAGCAAAACTCCTAAATAGATCTGAAAAGAGTGAAGAAAAACCAAAGTCTGAAGGTAAAATCAACCTTCTCTGACCATCGCACCTGTCACACAGGGAATCCGGTATGCATCTCACCTACTACACACGGGAAGTGCGATGCATACAGACTGCCTTGAAGAGAGGGTGCGATGGTACCAGTGTGAGACTTTTATCCAGTCTTTGATCACAATTTGCAGTTCAATTCAAGGATTTAGGCCGAGTAAGTGATGTTCAATAAATATAAATCACAGGGGTTGATCCAAGGAGGTTACTAGAGCCACCACTAGGGAAATTAGAGTATTTGCAAATCGATTGTTCAATTTATAAACAAAACCCGGAGATAGACTGAAGAAGCATTGATCTACTTTGCACTTGCATAGCAAATGCAGTTCGAAGGCTAGCTGGCTTGACTTCAGGCTCCGTCTGTAAGTTTATAAAACAAACACAAATAGACCAGAAAATAACCTATTTGCTCCCCAGTGGAGTTGCCATTTTGTTACCGGGAATAGTGTCCACTTAGAGCTGCTATTCCCACTAAGACTGGTAGCTATCTTAGAAACAAACAAGTTAAAACTAATTTCACTTTCCTTTATGAAAAATAGACAAGAGTGGAACAAAGGATACCAACCTTTGTCTTGTGCTTAGTTCCTTGCCTAGTTCCTCTCCTCCTCAATAGATCTTTGCCACTCCCTCTTTGTCTACACAGCTTCAGAGAGCACCTATGGAATCAAAGCAGCATAATACTATCGAAAAACAGAGATCTATAGTCATAAACAACACAGGACCATATATGTATTGACCACACAAATGCATATATAATCAAACATACAAGAATGTGGAGGAAAACTTGAATAGCTTTATTAATATCAAGAATAGCAAGAGGATTACAACCCATTTTTCTAACCCAGCATCATCCTCCAACAAGAAAGCCCTTCTTCACCTCAAGTAAAGCTTAGATCACCCAACACTATGATGTTACACGAGAAAACCAACAACACTTCTCTACAAGATACAAGATTCCAGCCTCTGGATCTCTGTGATGAGGGATCCATATATAGATGATTGTAGGGGGGTGAGTCAGCTTCTAGGATTTTGATTAGTGTCCTCTCTTTGATAGTTCTTGATTCCACTTGGAGAATTGATGATATCTTACTCATCCCTGGGTGAAATAAGAGAGGCAAGTGTCAGAGGGGAAGTTTCTGGAAGATTCTATGATCCTCCACCTCGCAAACTGTCTCTGCCATTTGTCCATTCTCGCCCATCGCACCCTACAGAGGGGTCATCCAGTATGCATCGCACCTTTTACACTGGGAAGGTAGTATGCATCACACCCTCTGCACTAGGCATTCTGTATGGTCTAGTTTTGACCCGTTCTGAGCAGTGTTCCGTGGAGAACTTTTGGGAGATGATGTAATCAGCTGACCTTGTTCCTTTAGGTAGTGAAGCAACAATTTTAGGGACATAGGAGCCCTCAGTTTATGGACATTTATGATTGGGGTTGCAGTGCCCAAAAATGTCTATAACAGTGAGGATGGCTCAAAAGCAGTGGATCCAACACTTTACAGACAGCTCATTGGGTGTCTAATCTACCCAACCACAACGAGAACTGATTTGGCTTATGCAGTCAGTTTGCTAAGTCAATTTATGTCTAAACCACTTGAAAGCCATTGGAATGTAGTGAAAAGTGTTTTGAGGTATCTACAAGGTACTGTAGATTATGATATTATTTACACTTACTCCTCTAATGTTAGATTGACAGGATTTGCAGATTCAAATTGCGCTGGAAATGTAGATGATCGCAGATCTATAACAGGTTATGCATTCAACATTGGATCTGGGGTGATCACATGGAGCAGCAAGAAGCAGAACACAGTCTCCTTGTCCTCAGCGGAAGCAGAGTATCAAGTCATGTGTGTAGCAATGTGTGCGGCAATTTGGTTGCTGAGACTTTTCCAAGATGTTGGGGAAGAACAGATAGATGCAACAACAATCAGATGCGAAAGTCAAAGTTCAATCAAACTCGCCAATAATCTAGTGTTTCAAAAAAACACTAAACATATTGATAAACAATTCCACTTTCTCAGGGAGAGTGCAATCCAAAGAAATCCATTTGGAATATTGTAATATCTGTGATATTGTTGTAGACATTTTCACTAAGCCTCTTGGAAAAGTTAAGTTTCAAATTTCTAAGGAGATGTTAGGCATATTTGTGAACCCATTCTCCATTAAGGGGGAGTGTTGAAGATAATGGAGAATATCCTAGAATAGGTAGAGTTGGTTCATGTAACCTCAGGATAGGAATTAGTTTCTATTTCTTAGGATGTTGTTCTAACTTCCCTAAAACCATGTTTTCTATTTAATGTGTAATGTGCATGAACAATGTAGAGCGTTCTGCACAGCCAGACTCTCCTGGTTCACACTCTCTTTTGTAGAGCTGACCAGTGGATTTTATTTCATTTAATACAAACGTTGCTATTTTTTTCATGGTATCAAAGCATCAGGGATGAGGAACTTGTCTGGTGGGTGTGACTAAATCGAAATCGTAGCAGGTTTTGAGTGGATAGGTGCGACGATAGCACTCTTACACTTCTCGCGATTTTTATTTTTCAGCCATCAGAAGTTTTCAATGTACATCTATGACAATCTCATATATTAGGTGTATATCTGCGAGAGTCTTGGATATTAGGTGTACATCTGCGACGACGTCTCAGAAAATTGATGTATATCTGTGACAGTCTCGAATATTAGTCATACATCTGCGAAGATCGTGTAAGCAACAAAAAGACTCCGATAGAAGGTTGCATCTTGGAAAAGGCTGCAGAGGATGACAACAGAAGGTTGTCTGGAAGCTGTGAAGGAAGCCACAACGATCTGCATGTGTGGTATGAGATCAAACAACATTGAAGATCAGTGATCTGTCTCTGTCACAGATCTAGGGTAAATCTAACATCTTAGTTTACCTGTCAAATTTATTTTTTCTAAATCGCCAAGATGAATAACAATATGTTTGAAGCATGCTTGAATGAGCATAACAAGCTCGATGGTTCCAATTATGCAAATTGGAAATTCAAGATGTAGACTCTACTAGACGTGCATATTGCTTGGACGATTGCGAATGGGGATGAGCCGAGGCCTGCAGCTGGGTCAACATCGATCCCATATTGGGAGAAACGAGAAGGTAAAGCAAGGACGTTGTTGAAGATGTCAGTCAAAGACTGCATCATACCACACATCAAGATTGTAACATAGCTAATGAGATCTGGGGAATTCTAAAGGAGTTGTATGAGATCAGGTATTCAAATCATCTTATGTTCCTCAAGAGTAAGATCCTATCTCTAAAGATGGAGGAGAATGAAACAATTGCTTCATTCATAGCAAAGATCAAAGATCTAAAATACAAATTAGTAGATATTGGTCATACAGTGGATGATACAGATCTTATAACCATTACATGGAATGGTGTCATTGATGATTACCAAATGTTCATCACTGGGATAAATGTGAGAGAGAAGATATTGAAATTTGAAGAGTTTACAGGAATACTAATGCAGGAAGAAGAAAGAAGATCGACTCTGAAGCCCCAGAGTGTCGATCTTGCATTGATGGCAAAGAAAAACTTCTTTAAAGGGAAAGGAAGTCCACAACAGCAAAACGGAGAAAACTCACACAAAAGACCGAATCAGACCAAAGGTATGCATCCAAATAGAAACTACTTTGAAACTAAATGTTTTTATTGTGGAAAACTGGGTCATATTGCCAGGGAGTGCAGGAAGAAGAAATATCATGAAGAATAACAGAAGCAGAAAAGACATGTAGGTCATCTCGCGAATGCAAATCATGTGCAGAATTTCAGATTGTTCATGGCATATCGTGATGAGAATGTTGATGCAGACATATGGTATGTAGATTCAGGAGCGTCAACAAATATGACAGGGAACACGCATTGGTTCAAAGATTTTAAATAAATCAACAAAGGAGCACAAATTTACCTAGGTGATGATAGAAGTCATCAAATCAAAGGGTGTGGGAAAGTTTCTGTCATTCTACCTAATGGTAATGTAAAACAAATTCATAATGTTATGTATGTGCCTGGTGTAACAAAGAACTTGATTTATGTATCCATGATTACAGATCAAGATCTGAAAGTTGAATTCTTTAAATCTAACTGTTATATTAAATATCTGCTAGATGGCATGAAGATAATTGCTACAGGAATCTGAACAGGAGGTCTGTACAAGTTGGATGTAAGACCTGCACCAATTCGAGCATTGACAGCAGCAAGCCTGACTAAAGAAGAGCTATGGCATCAGAGATTTGGCCACATCAATTACAATGATTTGTTGTTACTACAAAAGAAGGAAATGGTAAGAGATATTCCTATGCTAAAGCAAGTACATAATTATTGTGATGCCCGTACATTAGGAAAAATGCATAGAGAAGAATCACCTGTTTGCATAGTAAAGAAACAGAGGGATGTACTTGAATTAGTGCACACAGACCTTTGTGGACCCATGCAGACAAAATCATTAGGAGGTGCACTGTATTTTATACTGTTTATTGATGATTGTATTAAGTTTTCTTTGGTGTATTTCTTAAGTAAGAAGAGCCATACATTTGAATACTTTAAGAAGTTTAAAAATATGATTGAAAGACAAACAGGGAAATAGATAATATTCTTCGTTTTGATCAAGGGGGAGAATACAGGAAGGATGATCTTATCAAGTATTGTAAAGATCATGGAATTTTGCAACAATTCACAGTACCCCATACTCCACAGCGGAATGGAGTAACGGAAAGAAAGAACATAACATTGGTGGAATGTGTTAGAAGTATGTTGAAAGGTAATAATCTTTCGAATGGTTTTTGGGCTGAAGCAATGAATATTGCAGTTTATTTGAAAAAAAGGAGTCCTACAAAGAGTCTTGAGTCTAAAACTCCTTAGGAAGCATTATATAGATTTAAGCCTACAGTAAAACACTTAAGAATATTTGGATTTAAGGCATTTTCCCACATTCCAAAGGAAGATAGAAGAAAATTAGATTTAAAATCCATCAGATGTACCTTTATAGGGTATTGTTCACAATATAAATCTTACAGATTATTTAATCCCTCTACTCACAAGATTTTTGTTAGTAGAGATGTCAAATTCCATGAGCAGGATCATGAAGAATCTGATGATCACAATGAGGAATGGGACATTCCGTACTTGGTGGAAGAAGAAGTAGAGAACAATCAAGGTTAGTAGCAGACAAAGGTAGAGGATGAACAACAACAGAAACAGCAACAGCAACAGCAGTAGAAGCAACAGCAACAGCAGTAGGAAGAAAAAGAAAATGATGATCAAATAAGGTTTGAAGCCACCCCACCACTCAAGAGATCAGGTAGGAAAGCTCAAATGCCTGCAAGATATAGGGAAAATGCTTTTATAACTAGTATGATGAATGTGGTTGAACCATCTAGTAATAAAGAAACAAATGAATGTAGTGAATGGAAGAAAACCATGGAACAGGAATATGATTCAATAATCAGAAATATCACTTGGGAATTGGTTGAAATTCCTAGAGGAAAACAAACCATAGGTTGTAAATGGTTATATAAACCGAAGATTAATGCAGATGGAACCATAGAAAAACTAAAAGCTAGGTTGGTAGCAAAGGGATACTCACAAAACTAAGGGATAGACTATGAAGAAACCTTCGCCCCTGTAGCTAAATTGAACACTATCATAATGTTAATTTCTTTAGCTACTAAGAAACATTGGATGATGCACCAACTAGAAGTAAAGTCTGCATTCTTGAATGGAGAACTAAAAGAAGAGGTTTATCTAGAGAAACTGGAAGGGTTTGCCCAGAAAGGAAAAGAGCATTTAGTCTGTAGATTGAAGAAAGCACTTTATGGACTAAAACAAGCTCCCAGGTCTTGGTATGAGAAGATTGATTCATTTTTTCTGCAAGTTGGCTATAATATAAGTAAAAATGACCTTAATCTTTACACCCTGAAAGATGAACAAGGGTGCGTAGTGTTGATTTCATTGTATGTAGATGATTTGATCATTACAGGTGATGCTATATATCTAATCGATGAAATCAAGCAACAGATGTCACAAGTGTTTGAAATGAAACATCTCGGTGAACTCAGATATTGTTTAGGTCTTGAGATCTCGAGAGATTCAGGTCAAACATTTCTGTCCCAAGAAAAGTATGTCAAAGGCTTGTTAGAAAAGTTTAGGATGGATTAGTGTAAGCCTACAACGGTACCATTGCAGCAGAACATCAAATTGAAGTGTGATGATGGCTCAAAAGCGAAGGATGCAACACTTTATAGACAACTAGTTGGGAGTCTAATCTACCTAACCACCACCAAAATTGATTTGGCTTATGCAGTTAGTGTGCTAAGTCAATTTATTTCCAAACCACTTGAAAGCCATTGGAATGCAGCTAAATGTGTTTTGAGGTATCTACAAGGTACTGTAGATTACGATATTATTTACACTGACTCCTCTAATGTTAGATTGGCAGGATTTTTAGATTCAGATTGGGCTGGAAATATAGATGATCGCAGATCTATAACAGCTTATGCATTTAGCATTGGATCTGAGTGATCACATGGAGTAGCAAGAAGCAGAACACATTCTCCTTGTCCCCAGCGGAAGTAGAGTATCAAGGCATGTGTGCAGCAACGTGTGAGGCAGTTTCGTTGTAGAGACTTCTCCAGGATGTTTGGGAAGAACAGACAGACGCAACAACAATCAGATGTAACAATCAAATTTGATTCAAACTTGCCAATAATCCAATGTTTCACAAAAACACTAAACATATTGATACACAATTCCACTTTGTCAAGGAGAAAGTGCAATCCAAAGAAATCCATTTGGAATATTGTAATACATGTGATAATGTTGCAGACATTTTCACTATGCCTCTTTGAAAAATTAAGTTTCAAATGTTTAGGGAGATGTTAGGCATATTTGTGAACTGATTCTCCATTATGGGGGAGTGTTGAAGATAATGGAGAATATCCTAGAATAGGTAGAGTTGGTTCACGTAACCTCAGGATAGGAATTAGTTTCTATTTCTTAGGATGTTGTTCTAACTTCCCTGAAACCATGTTTTCTATTTAAAGTGTAATGTGCATGAACAATGTAGAGCATTATGCACAGCCAGACTCTCCTGGTTCAGACTCTTTTTCGTAGAGCTGACTTGTGGGTTTTATTTCATTTAATACAAACATTGCCATTTTTATCATGGTATCAGAGTGTCAGGGATGAGGAACCTGTACACTGTCTGGTGGGTGTGACTAAACCAAAATCGTCGTAGGTTTTGAGTGGATAGGCACGACGATAGCACTCTTACACTTTTCACAGTTTTTTTTTCTACCATCGTAGGCTTTCAGTGTACATCTGCGACAGTCTCAGATATTAGGTGTATATCTGCGAGAGTCTCAGATATTAGGTGTACATCTGCGACGATGTCTCAGAAAATTGATGTATATCTGTGACGGTCTCGGATATTAGGCATACATCTGCAACAATCGTGTAAACAACAAAAAGGCTCCGAGAGAAGGCTGCATGTTGGAGAAGGCTACAGAGGTTGACAACAGAAGGCTGTCTGGAAGCTGCGAAGGAAGCCACGGTGACCTGCGGGTGTGCTACAAGATCAAACAACATTGAAGATCAGTGATCTGTCTCTGTCACAAATCTGGGGTAAATCTAACATCTTCTTTTACCTATCAAATTTATTTTTTCTAAATCTTCAAGATGAATAACAATATGTTTGAAGCATGCTTGGATGAGCACAACAAGCTCGATAATTCCAATTATGCAAATTGGAAATTCAAGATGCAGACTTTGCTAGACGTGCAGAGTGCTTGGATGATTGTGAATGGGGATGAGTCGAGGCCTGCAGCTAGATCAACATCGATCCCAAATTGACAAAAACGAGAAGGTAAAGCAAGGACGTTGTTGAAGATTTCAGTCAAAGACTGCATCATACCACACATCAGAGATTGTAACATAGCTAACGAGATCTGGGGAATTCTAAAGGAGTTGTACGAGATCAAGAATTCAAATCGTCTTCTGTTCCTCAAGAGTAAGATCCTATCTCTAAAGATGGAGGAGAATGAAACAATTGCTTCATTCATAGCAAGGATCAAAGATCTGAAGAACAAATTGGCAGATATTGGTCATACAGTTGATGATACAGATCTTGTAACCATTACAATGAATGGTGTCACTGATGATTACCAAATGTCCATCACTGGGATAAATGTGGGAGAGAAGATCTCGAAATTTGAAGAGCTGACAGGAATACTGATGCAGGAAGAAGAAAGAAGATCAACTCTGAAGCCCCAGAGTGTCGATCTTGCATTGATGGCAAAGAAAATCTTCTTCAAAGGGAAAGGAAGTCCACAACACCAAAACGAAGCAAACTCACACAAAAGACTGAATCAGACCCAAGGTATGCATTCGAATAGAAACTACTCTGAAACTAAATGTTTTTATTGTGGAAAACTGGGTCATATTGCCAAGGAGTGCAGGAAGAAGAAATATCATGAAGAAAAACAGAAGTAGAAAAGACATGCAGGTCATCTCGTGAATGACAATCATGTGCATAATTCCAAATTGTTCATGGCAAATCGTGATGAGAATATTGATGCAGACATTTGGTGTGTATATTTAGGAGCGTCAACACACATGACAGGGAACAAGCATTGGTTTGAAGATTTTAAATAAATCAACAAAGGAGCACAGATTTACCTAAGTGATGATAGAAGTCATCAAATAAAAGGTGTGGGAAAGTTTCTGTCATTCTACCTAATGGTAATGTAAAACAAATTCATAATGTTATGTATGTCCCTAGTGTAACAAAGAACTTGATTTCTATATCCATGATTACAGATCAAGATCTGAAAGATGAATTCTTTTAATCTAACTGTTATATTAAAGATCTGCTACATGGCATGAAGACAATTGCTATAGGAATCCAAACTGGAGGTATGTACAAGTTGGATGTAAGACCTGCACCAGTTCGAGCATTGACAGTAGCAAGCCTGACTATAGAAGAGCTATGGCATCAGAGATTTGGCCACATTAACAACAATGATTTTCTGTTACTACAAAAGAAGGAAATGGTAAGAGATCTTCCTATGCTAAAGCAAGTACATAATGATTGTGATGCCTGTACATTAGGAAAAGTGCATAGAGAAGAATTCCCTGTTCGAGTAGAAAAGAAACAGAGGGATATAATTGAATTAGTGCACACAGACCTTTGGGGACCCATGCAGACAAAATCATTAGGAGGTGCACTGTATTTTTTATTGTTTATTGATGACTGTACGAAGTTTTCTTGGGTGTATTTCTTAAGTAAAAAGAACCATACATTCTAATACTTTAAGCAGTTTAAAAATATGATTGAAAGACAAACAAGGAAACAGATAAAAATTCTTCGTTCTAATCAAGGGGGAGAATATAGGAAGGATGAGCCAGGTATTGTAAAGATCATTGAATTTTGCAGCAATTCACAGTACCCCATACTCCACAGCAGAATGGAGTAACAGAAAAAAAGAACAGAACACTGATGGAATGTGCTAGAAGTATGTTGAAAGGTAAGAATCTTTCGAATGGTTTTTGGGCTGAAGCAATGAATACTGCAGTTTATTTGAAAAATAGGAGTCCTAAAAAGAGTCTTGAGTCTAAAACTCCTTATGAAGCATTATATGGATTTAAGCCTACAGTAAAACACTTAAGAATATTTGGATCTAAAGCATTTGCCCACATTCCAAAGGAAGATAGAAGAAAATTAGATTCAAAAGCCATCAGATGTACCTTTATAGGGTATTGTTCACAGTATAAAGCTTACAGATTATTTAATCCCTCTACTCACAAGATTTTTGTTAGTAGAGATGTCAAATTCCATGAGCAGGATCATGAAGAATCTGATGAGCACAATGAGGAATGGGACATTCCGTACTTTGTGGAAGAAGAAGCAGAGAATAATCGGGGTCAACAGTAGACAAAGGCAGAGGATGAACAATAATAGCAACAGCAACATCAGCAGGAAGAAAAAGAAAACGATGATCAAATAAGGTTTGAATCCACCCCACCACTCAAGAGATCAAGTAGGAAAGCTCAAATGCCTGCAAGAAATAGGGAAAATGCTTTTATAACTAGTACAATGAATGTGGTTGAACCGTTTAGTTATAAAGAAGCAAATGAATGTAGTGAATGGAAAACAACCATGGAACAGGAATATGATTCAATAATCAGAAATAGCACTTGGGAATTGGTTGAAATTCCTAGAGGAAAACAAACCATAGGTTGTAAATGGTTATATAAACCAAAGATTAATGCATATGGAACCATAGAAAAACTAAAAGCTAGGTTGGTAGCAAAGGGGTACTCACAAAAGAAGGGATAGACTATGAAGAAACCTTTGCCCCTATAGCTAAATTAAATACTATCAGAATGTTAATTGCTTTAGCTACTAAAAAACATTGGATGATGCACCAATTAGATGTAAAGTCTGCATTTTTGAATGGAGAACTAAAAGAAGAGGTTTATCTAGAGCAACCGGAAGGGTTTGTCCAGAAAGGAAAAGAAAATTTAGTATGTAGATTGAAGAAAGCACTTTATGGACTAAAACAAGCCCCCATGTCTTGGTGTGAGAAGATTGATGCATTTTTTCTGCAAGCTGGCTATAATAAAAGTAAAATTGACCCTAATATTTACACCATGAAAGATGAACAAGGGTGTGTAGTGTTGATTTCGTTGTATGTAGATGATTTGATCATTACAGGTGATGCTACATATTTAATTGATGAAATCAAGCAACAAATGTTACAGGTGTTTGAAATGAAACATCTCGATGAACTCATATACAGTTTAGGTCTTGAGATCTCGAGAGATTCAGGTCAAACATTTCTATCCCAAGCAAAGTATGTTAAAGGCCTATTAGAAAAGTTTAGGATGGATTAGTGTAAGTCTGCAGTGGTACCATTGCAGCAAAACATCAAATTGTAGCGTGAGGATGGCTCAAAAGCGGCAGATGCAACACTTTACAGGCAAGTGGTTGGAAGTCTAATCTACCTAACCACCACCAAACCTGATTTGGCTTATGCAATGAGTGTGCTAAGTCAATTTATGTCTAAACCACTTGAAAGCCATTGGAATGCAGCGAAAAGTGTTTTGAGGTATCTAAAAGGTACTGTAGATTACGATATTATTTACACTAACTCCTCTGATGTTAAATTGGCAGGATTTACAGATTCAAAGTGGGATGGAAATGTAAATGATCGCAGATCTATAACAGGTTATGCATTCAACATTGGACCCAGGGTGATCACATGGAGTAGCAAGAAGCAGAGCAAAGTCTCCTTGTCCTCAGCAGAAGCAGAGTATCAAGCCATGTGTGCAGCAGCGTGTGAGGCAGTTTGGCTGCGGAGACTTCTCTAGGATGTTGGGGAAGAACAGATAGACACAACAACAATCAAATGCGACAATCAGAGTTCAATCAAACTTGCCAATAATCCAGTGTTTCACAAAAACACTAAACATATTGATACACAATTCCACTTTGTCCGAGAGAAAATGCAATCCAAAAAAATCCATTTGGAATATTGTAATACATGTGATAATGTTGCAGACATTTTCGCTAAGCCTCTTGGAAAAGTTAAGTTTCAAATGTTTAGGGAGATGTTAGACATATTTGTGAACCCATTCTCCATTAAGGCGGAGTGTTGAAGATAATGGAGAATATCCTAGAATAGGTAGAGTTGGTTAACGTAACCTCACGACAGGGTTTAGTTTCTATTTCTTAGGATGTTGTTCTAACTTCCCTAAAACCATGTTTTCTATTTTAATGTGTAATGTGCATGAACAATGTAGAGCGTTCTGCACAGCCAGACTCTCTTGGTTCAGACTCTCTTTCGTAGAGCTGACCAATAGGTTTTATTTCATTTAATACAAACATTGCCATTTTTATCACTCTTTTCAGGTATCACTCCACTTAAAAAGCCCATAGGGTTGAATGGACTCCACTATATGTTTGTAACCTATTGAATTTAAACTTCTATTAAAGTTGTAAATATATTTTAAAACAAGAGCCTCTAGAGACAACCTCCCTGCTTTTATTATGAATTGAGGCAATGTGTGTGCCGCTTATGTATTCTACTGGATTGTAAAATGAAAATGAAAATCGCATGGTTATACTCTGTGGACATTCGTGTACCCGCACTGAGTTACCATTGCTGGCCACTCTACGTCATGTCATACTTAGAATGTTGTGCCCATTAATGTTAAAGCAAAAAAAATTGAAGTGTTTGCATTTTGGCAATAATATTTTAAAATATGAGTTAAGTTAACGAATCATAATTCACAACATCTATTTCCGACCATCCATTCCATATTTTTTTAATTAAAAATCATATGTAAATGGACAGCCAAGTATTTTTCATTTCATATTTTGTGGCTTTTTCTTATGTCCAATATTTAAATTAATTTTTGAGCTGGCACTTCTGATTTCTGGATTACAGTCGAGAGTTGGAGCTGTAATGTAATAGTTAGATTTATCATTGGGATTCCGGTTGGAAAATTAGCAGGTAAATTGTTTATGCTTTCGTGAGTATAATTAAATTCTCAATATTTTATTGATAGTAATTTAGTAATTACTAGAAAAGAAGTCTGGTTTTTAAATTGATTTTATGTTTTTCTATTTATATTTTTGATCTTGTTTTTAAATTGATTTTAGGTTTTTTTATTTATATTTTTTATTTTTTTATCATTTGATGAACATAAAAAATAAAATATTTTTTTGATATATTTTTTTACTGATTTCAAAAAATGGAAAATAAGAATCCCTAATAAATGATGAATTGATAAAAGAGATTTGTTAACTAACTAAAAGACCAAGAAAACCAATATGATAATCCCATTATATGGATTAGTTATTAGTTCTTATGGGAAAGCAGTGTTATTAAACACATAAAACCGATATGATTGCATTGCTCCATCGCTGCCCGACAGTACAGCTTTTACTGATTCAATGTTCACTGATTCGCCAAACTGTTTTCAGATATGGCAGTGATTAGGCGAATGTTCAATCTGTTGGACGTTTTCGGTTTTTGTAGATGGTATGAATTTTTTTATTATAGAGAATGTGCTCGTATGGGGATTTTAAACCTGAATCAATACCGATGTTGAAGTTTTAAACCTTAATCAATATTGATGTCGGAAAATTTGGATTTTAAACGGGTGAAAATAAATATTAAAAGTCATTTAAAAATAAAACTGTCCAAAAAAATTGGCTACTCAAATTTAACTCAAAATAATAATTAATTAACATTTGCACCAGATGTTGCAAAGGAAATGCCGTAAAGTATAAAATAATAATTTTTAAAATTTAATAAAATAAATAAAAAAAATTCCTATTTAAAATTTAATTAATTTTTTTAAATATTTTTCAATATTAATCATATATTCAGTAAGATAACAATTGATTTATATAGGATAGATAACAGTGATTTTTCTTTAGAAAATGTACATCAATTGATTTTTGTTATGTAGTTTATCATTATGTTGGATTGATAACAATGCTATTTACTGGTTAAAAAGTGTACATCAATTGATTTATATGGAGTTTATGCATCATTAAATGTCAGGTTCAAATCGTAAACTATCGCATCTCATTAATGAGCAGATGCTGCTCCCACTCAACCCACGACTAGAAAGGACTTTGCAAGGGAAAAACCGCCAGAAAAAGAGGGTCACTCAACCACTGGAAAAAAGGGGTCATATGATGGAAACAATACATATTTGTTAATGAATATTAAATATTTACAATTATATAAAACAAATTATATGATAAAAACAAATTGTATTATATATATATATATATGATTTGTTAATGGACATTAAATAAATTATATATATCTACAATTATATAGTTACATTGCCAAAATACAACATTAAAAATATACAATCCATTAGCAAACTATTTATTTTCTTGGCCATAGGATAGCCCATATCATATCACAAACCTCTTATTACACTGTCCAATACATTAAAAAAATAAATAAATAAAATTATATATAAATATCTGCAGTTGGAGCATCTAATCACGGTAACTTGGTAATTCAAAGGTTAATTGCCATATTAATGTTTGCACGGTTTTAGGACAGGTGTTGCATTTATGTTTCCCCATCCCACTGATATTTTATGAGCGATTATGGTGTTTCTGGCTTTTTCGATTCACTTGTCACTATGCACTGTACCTTACCATTAATATCACGTTTATCCGGTTCTGTGTATTAACTCTATCCCTTGCGAGTTGTTCTTTGGACCATTCGTTTAAGTTTGATGATCTCCATGGTTCTGCCTTGACTGCGTAGCACACGCAAGGCGTCCTTCGCCAAGTGGAAGCCTCGGGATCCCTCTCTCATCAATGGTGGAGAGCTCAGTTACTCGATCCTAGGGTTACAATTCCATCAACGAAAAGTATGCTTTCTCGGTGGCTGAGTTGAGGCTCATTTGGTTCCTACGCTTTGCATCTCTGCTCGAGCTCTGCTCCTACCACGGTTCGATGCTTTGAATGAGACGAAAAACATTGCCTCAGAGGGCTAGTTTTTTTTTTTTTTTTCCTCTGGAAAAACCAATTTCTGAGTTAGCTTAGATTGTTGCTCTTATTTATCTCCAGGTTATGTTATTGACTAAATATTGGTTCTTTCTGACACAGCGAAGGGGATTCAGGCTCGAGTACCTTGACCTCCACCTTAGCAGTTCTAGCTCTTCTCGGAGGTTAATGTTGCGCACAAACACTCCCAGTAAGTCTTGGTCCGAAAGGTTTGCATATGGTTATTTGAGGGGACTCGTTTCCTTTGCGTTTTTCTAGGAGCCGCCTTAATTTTTGGGTAAGGCCCGGTTGCGTTCGTCTGCTCAGAAGGATAGCATCTCTCTGTTGTTTTATGTTTACCTCTCGAGGACTTTCTCGCAGTCAACTTCCTCAGGTCGTGCCATATTTAAATTCTCGGCAGGGCCAACCTGCTCTAGGGTCTGCACAATGGTAGAATGCTAAGTTCAAATTTTCTACTAGTTATTATTATGTAACAAACATTCTTCCCACGAGAAAGAACGGTTTAAGTGATGTAATGTATATGTTTTTTTTTTTGTTTAAAGTCTCCCACGGGTTGGAGCCCCTTTTCAGCGTTCTGTAAAGTTTACTGATAATGTAATGGATTTCTTTGGTAGCCGAGGTCCCTTGAGGCTATGGTTACAATTTATCTATCGTTATTCACGGATTCTTGTTATTAAACTTATCATCTTCTCCTATATGTAAGGTATTTTACAACACTCTGCTGGTATAAGGACATGCGCAGACTTCTCTTAGTTCTGTGAGGTTGCTATTGTTCATATTATTCCCCGTATAGACCCTTTTGATTTCCTTCTGCTATAAAAAATGTTGTGTTCCGCTAAGCAAATGAATTTGGTGTGCTAGTCGTTGTGTTTTACTGTTATAAATATTATTTGCTTGCTATTGCTAGGTGTATACTTTAGGTAATTTTTTGGGTTTGGATACTTGTGAACAAGGTTGCCTGTTCTTTTGTTACCCGCCTCATAGCGCGCGGCTAGTTTTTGTGAATTTTAATATGATGGGCTTTGTTAAAGGTTCCCTCCCTAAGCGCCATTTTCAGCTTAAGCCCGAAAGTCTCTTCAGGGCTTGGACATAGGGCCGCTTCACACTTCTGTTCACACCTCTACAGTTTGTCGAGATTTAGCTTCTTCATTCTATCACTTAATTCATTCTTCTCGCAGAGAATATACTAGAGGGAACAACATAGACCGATGAATTCTTTTTTTAGCCACAGTAGTAATGTTGACAGAGTAAAGCAGTGTTTGTTCACCAGGAGGACCGGTCTATTTATTGCTACGGCTTCCGCTGTGCTTCTAATTGTTGTAATTTGTGTTTTTGTCCAACATATTCAGTCAAAGAGTAGTCGTATAGCATTCAAAACTTCTGTCAAGGTGATTTGAACATCAAATGAATTTCTCAAAGGAACTTTCGACAGGATGCCCCACCCACAAGTCTGCGTTTCGACTCTCACAGGCTTCTCCACTGAATCCACGCAAGCAAATCCTCCTCAGGTCATCAATGTTATGGTGAATGCATTGATTAGCATAGTGGAGAGGACATTCATGGTCAGTTCAAAGTTGACAGGTGAAGTGGCCCCTGGATTAGAATGGGATGCTCTCAAGGACTATCTCGAACTACTAGATATGACAGTCGATGATCTCTCCCCAAGCCCTCCCCAAGTTCAGCTCAAACGCTCCTGACGATGTGAAGACATTTCTCAGCGTAGGTCTCACCAATCAAGATACTTGCATGGAAGGATTCGCCACTGCAAATAAAAAACAATATGATTGCCCATTCCCCAGATCCGCCATCTGCCAGGTTTCAGAACGCTTTCGCAGCATAGGCACCCGGTGAAGGCCAGGACAAGAGTCTGGCTCACCAGAAGAAATAGAAACGTTGATGTCCGAAATGTACGCCCAGAAAGTTGCATCATTGTACTCGTCGAGCATCACAACTCTAGTTTTCCTCCTGCGCTCTGCGGCCACTGCTCTCCTCTTGCACTTTGTAGACACTACGAAGCCAAAAGTAATGAGATTGATACCATGCTGTAATCGGTTATGCTGACCATTGCACAAACCATTTCCCAAACGAATTTGTAACCATTTTGTAACCATTCTGATCGAATGGTTGAAACTTTTGCAATCGTCTAACATAGGATCCTATGGCATACAAGGATGATAGGTGGGCAGAGAGGGGAATTAATTTCAAACGGAATGCCTTACGGTGTAATTAAGAGTTTAAATGCATGTTGAATAGTGATGGTCTAATCCCACGACCTCAACCTAGTTATCATGTCATGATTTGGCATGAACGACAATCCTCAACAATTTTCATGCCTACCAAAGTCTATTAAACCAAATTTTCTTCCCATTCTATTTGGTCAACTGTTAAACAATAAGCATGAAGTATACACACATGCATTATGTTATGTCTCTAAGCCATGGGTTTTGTACTTCGAAGTGAACCAAAAGGGGTTAAGATTTTGTTGGATTATCCAAAACGTAAGAAATGCACTATAACGTTGGATGGTTTCCATTCATAGAGATGGAACACTTACTTCAACATCTAGGGGAACAAATCATAAGATGGGAATTCCAAAGAGCTTCATGAAGAAGAAGCCATGGGTTTTGTAGTTCGAAGTGAGCCAAAAGGGGCTAAGATTTTGCTGGATTATCCAAAATGTAAGAAATGCACTGCAGCGTTGGATGGTTTCCATTCATAGAGATGGAACATTTACTTCAACATCTAGGGGAATAAATCATAATATGGGAATTCCAAGGTTGTAGATGTATATGGAAAGTACAAAGAAACTTATCCTTCTATTTTATTTTCATAGAAGTTTAAAGAAAACCCTCAAAATCCAAAATTAAATTTGCTATTATGGGTTAGTGAAAATTCTATTTTATTTTCATATTTGTTTAAAGAAAACCATGGAAATCTAAAATTAAGTTTGCCATTATGGGTTAGTGAAAATTCTAGGTGATCTCATAGAACTTTAAAGAAAACCCTGGAAATCCAAAATTAAGTTTTCCATTAAGGATTAGTGAAAATTTTGGGTGAGCATGAGTTAAAAAGTAAAGGAGAAATTTGGGACTATTCAAAGGGAAAAACGACAACAAAAGAGAAGAAAATGAAGCAAAAAAAGAACAATCCTATTGTTAAAAAGCAACCCTAATTCACTTGGGAACAATTTTGAGGTGGAAGACTTAGAGGAAGAACAAAGTGATGATGATATATTTATCAAAAGCTTGGTAAAACAATTTAAAAATTCTTACACTTCAAACAAGAGTAAAAACTATGAAGTCTTATAAAGTGTTTACCAACAAAGACCATGTTATAGAATCAATAAATTCCACAATTTCAGAATTTGAGGACAATTTTGTATCAGAGCCTATATGATGATGATATATTTATCAAAATCTTGGTAAAACACTTTAAAAAGTCTCACACTTCAAACACGAGTAAAAATAACAAAGTCTTATAAAGTGTTTACCAACAAAGACCATAGACCATGTTATAGAATCAATAATTTATGCAATTTCAGAATTTGAGGACAATTTTGTATCAAGGCTTATTACAGATGAGTTTGTTGCAAATAAGCCTATTGCAAATAAACTTGTTCAAGATTTTCTCGAGTTTCTTGTTGAAGATTTTCTAATTGAAAACCCACTAGAACAAGAATTATAAAAGAGAAGAAGAATTTAAACATCAAGACAAAACGATTGAAGAAATTGATTCAAGAATTGGAAATCTAGAATAACCATATTAAGGATGGGAATAAACAATTGAAAGCCATTATAAAGAAGGTGCCTGAGGAAAAATGGCAACTTAAGAGAGAAATACGAATCTTGGTAAGAAAAGAAAAGAAATGCCATCAAAAGAGGCAACATACTCAAATGAGAAACAAGAGACTTAACAAAGGAAAAGTAAGCTAATACACAGGGTTAATGTCATACTTCCACCTTTTTATTGTGGGGTGAACACCCATGGGGGTTTTGAACTGGAACTTTTTTCACATAAAGTGCCTTGACATAACATCCATCACCATCAATCCAAACGAATAGTACAAATAAATAGCTTTAGGCTATAAAATTAGTGCAAATTTCATAACAAGATAGTTAAATTTTAAGAGTTTGATGCCACTCCTATTGTCATTGATTCATGTTAACAATATTACTGCTTAAAGCCAAAAAAATTGTCTAAATTGAAACTAAATGGTAACAAATTCATTTTTCAATACAAATCACCTCTAATTTTTTTTTAAAACACTAATATATACTCAACAATTATTTTCCAACAACTCCAAATTTAAATATATAAAGGGTTCAACTTTAACATTCACTTAAAATTTCATTTTTATCCACTTGAGTGGTGATTTATCTACATCCATTTATATCTTGAATAACAAACTCTACTCACATTTTATGAAACTAATGCTTGGTTCCCATTTATGAATCCCTATTCACAAGAAAGCTATGTCCTCCCACATTATCTTGAATAACAAAACTCTACTCACGTTTTGACACATTAGCTTGAATAACAAACTCTACTCACATTTTGAAAGACTAACCCTTGGTTTGCATTTATGAATCCCTATTCACAAGAAAGCTATGTCCTCCCACATTATCTTAAAAAAAACTCTACTCACATTTTGACACATTATCTTGAAAAAAAAACTCAATTCACATTTTGACACATTATCTTGAATAACAAACTTTACTCACATTTTGACACATTATCTTGAATAACAAAATCGACTAATCCTTTATTCGCATTTATGAATCCCTATTCACAAGAAAGCTATGTGCTCCCACATTCCGGGAAGTTAGAAAATAGTAACTAGCAAAGGTTTCTAGGATATCAAATTCCTAAATAAAGTTTTTGATGGGAGCTTCAATCTCTTGAATAAGAAACGGGTCAAGTTGGAATCCGTTTCAGTTCTCATATTTTTAACCTTAAAAAAGGTTACGTGCCATGTCCTTTCACATTTGATAAAGTTTAAAATCATAAACAGAGTTTTTAGTGATATCAACGTTCTAAAAAAAATATATCTAAGATATATAATATGAAAACGAGTTCCAGAGCAATAGTTCATGAACACATCACAAACCATCATAAAATTAACCTGCAAAGCTTTAATTTTTTATTGAAAGTTCTCTTCATAAGAGTGCCACATAACAACATACTAAAACTAACCAGTAAAACATATTTGACAATGTATTTAATTGCCAGCTAGCTAAGAATTCAATGAAATGCGCGTTTAGACCCTATTCATCAAAATATATGTGGAGAATTTCGACACCCACCACGCAGACGCAAAACAAGGTGAAGTGTAGACTCCTTCTGGATGTTATAGTCGACCAGAGTTCGCCCATCCTCCAGTTGTTTACCAGCAGATATGAGCCTCTGCTGATCAGGAGGAATCCCTTCCTTGTCCTGAATTTTCGCCTTTACTTTATCAATCGTATTGAAACTCTCAACCTCCAGTGTGATCGTCTTGCCTGTCAACGTCTTCACAAATATCTGCATACCACCACGTAGCCGAAGGACAAGATGCAGGGTTGACTCTTTCTAAATGTTGTAATCCGCTAGAATCCTCCCATCTTCAAGTTGCTTCCCAGCAAAGATCAATCTCCGCTGATCCGGGGTGATCCCTCCCTTGTCCTGAATCTTGGCCTTCACATTATCAATAGTGTAGGAGCTCTCAACTTCCAGCATGATAGTCAATATTGATGTCGGAAATTTGGATTTTAAACGGGTGAAAATAAATATTAAAAGTCATTTAACTAGCAATTGTCCCAAAAGGTACAAAGAGAGGCCGATAGGATTATTAAATTGAAATTGTTGAATTTTTCTAAAAGAGATAATTGGTCTGTGGAAAACCTTGTTATCTTGCACGGAATCATTGTGCAATAACTTTTCTTTAGATGTGGCGATTGCTATCTGAATAAATTAATCACCCTCCTGAAAGGAATTTTAATGTGGCGATTGCTAACTGATATTCTGTGTATGAATTTTGACAATATTAACTGGCACTGACCATGTATCCTAACAATGAAAATTTGAAAATGGATTCAAATAGAGAGGAGATCAGGAGGGTGGGCAGCACCGGCTTGTTGGGGGGATTCATCTCCTTCTGAAGCAAGTAGGGGATTTTCAAAAGGTTTGATCTTTGGAATTTCAATGGGCATCTGAATGCCATTGCCACACAGAAAACGTGGATAACGTTGTGCAAAGGAACTGAAGACAGCCTCTCGTCCAAAATGTTTGAAACTCCTTCCTTGGTTGAGTTAAGTCATCTTGTTTACCCATTGAACAATATCTACACCATCTCCAAACTCCCCCACCAACCTTCTACCAGTGACTAGTTCCAACAGCACTACTCCAAAGCTATAAACATCACTCTTTTCATCCACTTTCAGCGTGTATGCATTTTCTGAAAAAATAACACAAGAAAAATACTGTATGAGAACTTACATATAAGCATTCGATCCATCAGCAGCCTTCATCTAATTGATTCTCTTCAGATAAACAGAGGGCATTGAAATTTCACATTGAAATAATATTAAAGGCAAGGAGATAAGCTTGATTGTTTACGTAGAGCAATGTAACCATAGGAACCTGCAATGGAAGCATTGCTTTTCTTCAAAGCCCTCGCTTTGATGATGGCAGCAGAGGCAAAAACCAGTGAGCATAATAGCAAACCTATGACCAGAACCAGCTTTGCAGTGGAAGAAATCAAAGAACCCTTAACATGAGCATGCAGCGAATTGCGCTGAACTGTGCAAGGTCCCAAATACAGCCCACACAATCTAGGGTTCCCAACGAAGGAAGTTGCATTGAAGAAAGTGAACTGGCCACCATTTGGTACAATACTAGACAGATTATTGTAGGAGAAATCCACAAAAGTCAAGCTCTGCATCTGCTCTAATTCATTAGGAATGCTTCCAGAGAAATGATTCCGCGAGATATTCAGATAATTAAGGATGCCCAGGCTGGTGATTGTGGAAGGAATTGGGCCACTCAGATTATCCCTACTCAAATATATATATGATAAAAGCTTCCATTGGCTTATCCCATCTGGGATTTGCCCCGAGAATCTATTGTTGCTGAAATCCAACTTGCTCAGTTGTCTCAGTTCATTGATCTCAGTAGGAATAGGTCCTGTGAATTCATTTCCATTAAGCAAAATCTCTGTTAAACCAACGAACTTACCAATAGTCCGAGGCAGGGGTCCGCACGCATAATTTTGAGACCTGATTTAGGAATCAACTGGTTTCACCGCCTTAATTTTTTGAATCCATGTTCAGGTAAGATCCAACGTCAACCAAGCGACTTTCTTTTTACTTTGCAGCGACCTAGTGCGGATTTATCGTTCTTCTTGTCTGAAGCGCATTAAACCCTTGTATTTTAAATAGTTTTAGGGTCATTTGTTCAACATTTTGAAGGACTGTTTGCAATAGCAGAGGAAGATTTGAAGTATGTGTAGGGTGTTTTGATCCTCGCAGCTTTATGTTTCACACAGCTGTTTTGAAAGCGCATTCCTCTTTCTCCCCCTCTGTCTATGTATTTAACTGCAATAATATGGATCCTGCTGCTTTCTTATTATTATGAAACCCTTGATGTATGGTCTAGTATTTACAGTTGTAATCTTTAGCTGGGCTAATTTTTCATTTTATTCATCGATCTGCAAAGCTGGTTGTATATATATATATATATATGAATTGAAATCTTTATCATGATTCAGACATCTGAAACCTTAAATTATAGATATATTTTGAATCTTCTGATAATGGCTTAATCTTTTATATCTGTCAGAAATGCACTCGGCACTCCCATTACATATTGTATTAATGTACCTTCATCAAATTATTTTACATTCACGAGTGAACATTAAAATATAAATTTAAGTAAATTAATTTTCTGACCTGATTCTATTTTTTTAGTGAATTCCTCCATATAAATTGGTAGAGCTAAGAGCTAAGTTACGGTGAGGTCTCTAATGATGTGTCTTTACAAGATTTTGTAATGGATCAGTCTGAATCACATTCTTCATCTTTAAGGCGCGACTCTGTTGCATTGCCAGAGAATGACGAGGTTAATACACGTTACTGGTGCTATCTGTGCAACAAAGTTCCAATTGGCGGCGGAGGATCAACAAGATAACTCGGAAACTGGCATGGAAATGTTGTGCCGTGAGTGTGGAAGTGGTTTCATTGAAGTAGTTGCTATGAATATTCACAGTTGATTCAACAGTTGCTACTTGAGAATCCACTTCACAAGATAGAAGAGATTGGTCATGAAATTTCTTCACAAGATGATCCACAGAATACAGGTATACCTGTATGTTCACAGTTTCTTCGGCAGTGGCTTGTTCATTATCCAGTTTCTTCAACCGGCGCCGAACTCACAATAGGAGAACCTTTCAAAGGGAAGCACACTAAGGATGAGAAAGCTATCAAGAAAAGAGAGAGAAAGAAGGAAGCGGCCAAAAGGGAAAAGGAAAAGAAATTGAATGAAAACCTGTGGTTGAAAAGGGAAAAGGAAAAGAAATTGACGGAAGACCTGTGGTTGAAAAAGGAGAGGGAGAAGAAAGAAAAAAGGAAGAAGCAGAGTGGAATGCAAAAGAAGAAAGAGAACGGGCACAAGGTGAAGAGACTGGCCAAGAGAACTCCATAGAAGAGACTGGTCATGAAATTTCTTCATAAGATGATCCACAGGATATAGGTATATCTGTATATTCACAGTTTCTTCGGCAGTTGCTTGTTCATTGTCCAGTTTCTTCAACCTCCAGTTTCTTCAACAGGTGCCGAACTCACATTAGGAGAACCTTCCAAAGGGAAGCACACTAAGGATGAGAAGGCTATCAAGAAAATAGAGAGAAAGAGGGAATCGGCCAAAAGGGAAAAGGAAAAGAAATTGAATGAAGACCCGTTGAAAAGGGAAAAGATAAAGAAATTGAATGAAGACCCGTTGAAAAGGGAAAAGCAAAAGAAATTGATGGAAGATCTGTGGTTGAAAAGGGAGAGGGAGAAGAAACCAAAAAAAAGCAGAGTAGAATGCAAAAGAAGAAAGAGAGGCTGAAAAAGGAGAGGGAGAAGAAAACAAAAAAAACATAGTAGAAATGCAAAAGGAAGAAAGATAACGGACACAGAGGGAAGAAAAGAGAGAAAGAAACAGGGATAAGAGCGGCTCCCAAATGAGATATTATAAAAGCAAGCATAAGGTGAGGCTAGGCTTAACGAGCAGCAAGAAAATGAATCTTGGGATGTAGTCAATGAAGGCTTGCCCAAGATAGTATCGAACACCCTAGACAATCCCTTGGCAATAGCCTCGGCAAGGAACACCAGCATCTATCATGGAAAAAGTTGAACTGTACAAGAGCTTGAAAAAGGAACACCAGGAAAATGAAAGGCCCTGGAAAGAAAATCAATCCCTATTGCCCTCAAGCTCTTGTGACAGAGATTATCAAGATGCAACGCTAGAAGCAAACAGATCATTAGAAGATATTGTAAAGCAGTTGTACCGAGAGCTTGGAACACTCCAAAATATTGTTGGAACACCAAGATTCGCAACCCCAAAATGCATACTAGGCCAGGGATTAAAGAGCTGCCTACAGTAGTTGTAAAACAGCTTGACATAAAGCTTCTTGACATCGCAGTGCATATCAGACCATGGGATTAAATGGGCCTATATAACATATGTATAGAATCTCGACATCAAGCTTCACCACCTCTAAGTGTATACCAGACCAGTGTTAACCAGGGTTTAGATGGGTATCTGAAAATCATAATCACAACATATACACGATAAATCTATTGAAGTCCTGACTTGTCTTAAAAACTGAAAATATGGACACACACCTGTACATGTATATATCCTTCCCGTGGCTCAGCTGCCGCCCGCAGAGATAACAAGCACTGAGAAAATCTGGAGCATGAAAACCCAGAGAATCCGTGAAGCTAGAGGCCTCGAAAACAGCTGGTTTGCACTTGGGCATTAATTGAATCTCTGCAGGACCCTCGCATATTTGTTTTATAATGGGCTTGGGGCCATGGGACGTTACGCAGGTATAACTCTCCGAATACTCCATCCCAGATTCCAGCTTCCGCCAGAAACTGGTGACCGAGAACCCCGAATGGGTATTGGCTGGCTCTGCTTGTTCTCACTAATACCACCCAATTGAGCATGGCGGTTTTCAAAGGCGCCCGCAAAGATTTTCACCGTCGAATTCTTCGACGAAACAACAGCAGTCTTGTTATCGCCCTGAAGCGCTGCGAGGATCCCGAGGCCTGGTTTCTCCCAGCAGCCTCTGGGAGATCTGGGTTGCTTGGAATAATAATTATCTATGAATTTCTTCAAATCCAGAGGCGAAGTCGGACTCCTGGACCCTTCCGCCTCGTAGAATCCGGAAAATTTATTGTTATTATTATTAGTAAAACCGGTGAACAGGAAAAATGCAGAGGATTTACAGGAGCTCGGGTCTCGGTTTTTATCAGAAGACATTAGACGAAACTTGTTCTGGATGGGCCTCCAACGCTTGCCCAGCATCATACCAAAAATAAAACAAGGAAAAATCCCCAAACCAAGGAAAAAATGCAGAGGATTTACAGGAGCTCGGGTCTCGGTTTTTATTAGAAGACATTAGACGAAACTTGTTCTGCGGCTTCTGGATGGGCCTCCAACGCTTGCCCAGCATCATACCAAAAATAAAACAAGGAAAAATCCCCAAACCAAGGAAAAATCCCCAGACTTTCTTCTGCAAATCGCGTTTTGCTAGAACCAAATTTCACGCCACGTGTCGACCTAGCAATGAAAAGGACGACGAAAGCTTGTTTCAAAGAAAGGCCTATCGGCCTAAAAATAAAACCGTCCTAAAAAAATTTGCTGGGTAAAGGCTCCTCAAATTTAACTCAAAATAATAATTAATTATAATAGTAAACTTTTTATATCATTTTTTTAAATCAATTATTAAAATATAGAGATAAATGTCTTGATTTTTCACAAAGGAAAGGATTATGTCTGAGCTATAATTCTCGTTTATTTCATTTTATATGGATGTAGTTGTGTGATAGCCTTGAGAGCCTTGTTGGTGCACATATAGTTATTAAGTTAACAATTGGATTTCATGGGGTTTTTGGTATATTTTTGGGTGAGATTGCGTGGTTTTTCTTAATAAAATTTTATTTTTTAAGTAGTAAATATGATAAGCATCATCATGTATGTTTTGTTTACTTTTATTAAGAATAGATGGTAAAAGATGATTAATTTTCTCTTTAGTTTTTTAAGTCGTTGAATAACTATTTTGGAAAGAAAATAGTAAAAGTAAATAGAGATTATTCATTCAATAACTAATTTGGAAGGCAAAATAGTAAAAGTAAATAGAGACTACTTGTTGAATAATTAATTTGGAAAGAAAAATAGTAAAAGTAAATAGAGACTACTGTTGAAAAATTAAACATAAAATCCTTGCAACATTTCAAACTCCTTTTCATGGAACAACTTTTACCTAAAATGTGGCTTCTTAAATGCCTAATGACATTTAAAAATTTATATTAAAACTTAATTTGGCAGGTAACTCTATTCTGCAATTTAATAAAATCTCAATGTTCCATAAACTTATGCTTGACTTTGCATATAAAAAACTAAGCTTATTACTTTACATATGTGGAGCTATTTGTCATTTTTTCCACAATTGAAAATAATTAATATTATATTGTATTAATCGAGAAATGGTTACATGGTTGTAACCTAACTCCTTAAGTTAGGATTAGTTCCTAGGTTGTAGGAGTTTGTTCTCACCTCCCTATTCTTTTGAGATGTATTTATTGTCTCATCTTTGGTTAATTGAATATGAGAGTGTATGCTCCAATTTGTGCAGCCAGGTGTAGCTTGCTCAGTTGTGAGCTGCTGGTTAATTAATTCTTTATTTTCTTTCCAGTTTTTCTAACATGTTATTAGAGCTCAAATCTAGTGAGCCTAATTTACCTGCAGAGCCTTATTGGCTACATTAGAGCCCTAGTGGCTACAAATCTTTTGTGGCTACAGTGCCTCAGTGGCAACAGAGGAGCCTCAGTGCTCACATTTTCGGAGTTTAGGTGGTCATAAGTGACATACCTTACTCACAAGGGAAATTCATTTTCTCACATGTCTCAGCATACCTCGAGCTGAGCACAAAGCAGTCATCGTGGTTTTGGGCCTGACAGAAGCGATGATCATCGTGGAGATAAAGGTAAAACCCATGATGGTGTGACCTTTCCTTGGAGCGATTTTCTTCATCACCCCTAGAAATCGCATTTTTCAGGTAGAAAGGGTGATGGTGTGTTTTTTATCGTTATGAGCTTGAGATTTTGCCAGTTTGGTGGTGGATCTAAGTTGCAAACAGAGAGATCGTGGTAGATTGGTGGAAGATTGGAGGCAAATTGGGAAAATTTGTGGCAGATCAGACATATCTGTGATCGATTCAAAGGTTCTGGTATGTTTTCAGATTATTTTTTTACTGTAGTTGTAATTGTTCACTTGGTTAGAATCAAATAAATATTGAGGGATTTGGAATCTAATCAGTAGAAAATGAACAATTTTATAGAAGCTTATCTCAACGAGACTAAAAAACTTGATGGGACCATTTATACCAATTGTAAATTCAAGCTACAAATGTTGCTTGAGGGACCGAGCACTTGGTCGATCATCAACGGCGATGAGCAGAAGCCGACCATTTCGGCAGGAGGTACGACAACACTAATACAGGATTGGGATAAAAGGGAGAATAAGGCGAAATCCTTATTGAAGATGTCTGTTAAAGACAGCATTATTCCACATATCAGAGGCTATAAATCGTCCAGTGAGATATGGAATACACTAAAGAACCTTTACCAGACGGAGAACACCAATCATGTCTTGTCGCTCAAAGGCTAGTTGTTTTCCATGAGGATGGAGGAGAATGAATCTGTCATTGGATTCATTGCACAAGTCAAGATCCTAAAGGACAGATTGGGTGACATCGGGGAGAAGGTGTCTAATTTTGATCTTGTCACAATTACATTGAACGGGATGACAGTGAATACCATGTGGTCATCACAGGCTTGTCCGCAAGGGTGAAATCCCCTGCATTTGAAGAACTAACAGGAATCCTGATACAGGAAGAAGAACAGCAACAAAATTTGAGACCACAAAGTGTCGATCTTGCTTTGATGGCGGAGAAGAATCCATACAAAGGGAAACAACCATGAGGACAGAAAGGTGGTGGCATTTTTCAAAAGAAACCATTTAGAGGTATGTCTCCAAGTAACAATGGTAAAAATTTGACATTAAATGCTTTCACTGTGGGAAAATCGGTCATTTAGCTAAGTTTTTCTTTAAGAAACAAGAATATGAGGCTATAAATAAACAGAGAAAGCACACAGGGAACTTTGTCGATGAAGGTCATGGTCATGATATTCGATTATTCATAGGTGATTATGCTCTTGCATATCTTGAGGAGGATGAAGCTGAAATATGGTTTGTAGATTCAGGCACGTCATCACATATGACAGGTAATAGGCATTGCTTTGAAAAATTTGAAGAAACTACTTGTGGAGCTAACATATATTTAGATGATGACCAAGGTCATTAGATCAAGGGGTACGGTGATATTCTAGTGATGTTGCCTGATGGTTATGTTAGGACTCCAGGAAACTCTCCTAGGTTGCAGCTCAGAGATACCTAGTAACATATAATCTTCAATATTGTTCTCAGAACTATTGGAATGGATGATGGTTTGGATCAAGTCAGATAACCATTTTAGCTCTATTCTCACTCAAGACATGCATGAACACTCTCACCAATACAAGGCTTTAGACACTAATGCTAATAATTTATAATTCAATGGATAAATGGAGAATACTGACTGTACCAGAAGATTGCATACATAAACACATAAGAATGGCCAACTACAGGAAGTAAATGAGACTTACAAATCTAATTTATCAATGCAGAGATAAGATGACAGTTATCTGGCATTAGACACATCAGAAAACCTGAATAACCTATTCAAATGCAAGCATAGAACAACAAAGAGAATGGACATTGAACATATAATAGCAAAAGAAGCTTATATTGCTAGAATGAATATGAGAAACTTGAAGGAACAGAGGAGGAACAATCTCCAGAAGTTGAACCCTTGTTACATTTAACTCTCAACCTTTTATAGGCCTTTTACAATGATGTTGAGCCTTCTAAGGCTTGAGAGGTCTTAATCTATCCCTCTGTCTTGTTTAACTATTTGATCTCTAACTAGGCAAGCATGGCTTGGAGGTTTCTTCTCTTGTCAGAATAATAATCGCATTCAGATATTTTGGGTAGTTACTGCGTTGTCTGGGAGCTTTCTCATGCCAGAGATGCCCCATGATGTTTGTTTTGAGGAGCTGCATTGTGACCTTTGATATTTTTGTTTGTTTTGGACAGTTGCACGTGGTTTGTTGCGTTGTGCTACTTCTTGGCCTCTTTGTCAGTTTGGGGATGAACTGCATGTGTTTTGGCCCTTTCAAAGGTTTAACAATGCATGCTTTCTGTTAAAACATAACAACGCTGCCATATTGTGGACTTCTGCCTTAAACAATGATTGTTAATGTTTTAAACAGAAAACACAGCAACACTGAGAAATCCTGCTCCTCTGTGTCCTTTTCAGACTTCAAAATTCCTCAGATATGGTTTAGTCTCCTCTTGGGTCCGCCCTTGCAGTGATAGCAAATCTCCACCGTTGATCTGCGAGTCCTAGATCCAACGGTGGTGATCCATTTTGGGCGCCTCTTTTGTACTGGAGCTAACCGCCCAATGAGGGCGGTTTTCTCTCTCCTCATCCTGGACACGTGGCAGCTGTTGTATGGCATTGGGTGGAGTTTGGCCTAAACCACTCATCGCCTTTGGCTCCCCCGAAATCCTGTTGGTTTTGTCATTTTCTTTTTGTTTCAAAAATGCACCAAAACATTGGAAATCATTAAAAAATGGACTTTGGCGAACTTAAAAATTTATATTTTTCACTTGGTGTTGCCCTGTTTCCCTTTGTATTTCGTTACATAAAGAAATACATTAAAATTCATTTAAAATTCGGGTCCAGTTATCGGGTCGCCCATGTGTATATGCATGCTCCCTTTGTATAGATGATGCAATATAGCGATGCGATTAATCGCAATTGCATGTCACTGATGCCCAAGGCCTTTTACTTTAATCGTTGATGCCTCGTCGATGCGACCCGCCGATCCGATCATTGGAGATCGTTGATCGGCGGGTCTTGCACCCATACTTAAATCATCCTCTCTACGCGGCCGATTGCGATTAGCCGCTTAGATCTGGGTCATTGATCGACCAGATCTAACGGCTGGTATTCTTTCACCATTTAAAGACTGCGATACTTGATTTTCATTGTTTTCTTTGGTTTTTTACCTCCCGATAGTGTATTTCCGCCCTTCCAAGGACTCTCCTCTTGCGTTGATTTTGACCTTTGGGTGATTTTGAGCAAATGTTGAAGATTTCAAGAGCATTTTGGATCCCTTGGGATGATTTTTAAGCAAATTTGGAGACTTTAAGAGCATATATGGATCCAATTTTGGGTCTTTTGTCAGCGAGGCTAACAGGTAATATCATATATATTAAAAATGTGATGTATGTACCCCGGATCAAGAAGAACTTGATCTTTGTTTCAATGATGGCAAATCAAGACTTGAAAGTCAAATTCTTTAGATCATATTGTGTCATAAAAGGACAACAAGAAGGAACCAGTTACATCAGGAGTGCATGTGGGAGGCTTCAACGGGACTGACAGCCGAAAATCTTTGGCATCAAAGATTCGGTCATCTTAACCTACAAGATCTCATGTTGATGAAAAGATAAGGTATGGTTGATGGACTACCTGCTTTTCAAAATGTTCATTTAGATTGTGATGGATGTGCATTAGGGAAAATTCATAGGGAAGAGTTTCCTTTGAATGTTGATAGGAAGAAAATAGATATTCTAGAGCTTGTGCATACATATATATATGCGAACCTATGTAGACTAGGTTGCTAGGTGGTGCATATTATTTTATACTCTTTACTAATTATTGCACTAAATTCTCTTGGGTATATTTTATTAGAAAGAAGAATCAAACATTTCAATGCTTTAAAGAATCAAGAATATGGTGGAGAAGTAGACAGGGAAATTCATTAAGATTCTTTGCTTTGATCAAAGGGGAGAATAAAAATTGGGAGAGTTCATGAAATTTTGCAGGAATCATGGGATTATTCAATAGTTCACAATACCTCACACTTCGCGATAGAATGGAGTTGCAAAATGCAAGAGCAGAACCCCTGTGGAGTGCACACGAAGTATCCTTCAAGGTAAGGGTCTATCCAAGGGTTTTTGGGTCGAAGCCATCAACACTGCAGTATACTTGAAAAATAGGAGTCAAACTAAATGTCTCAATTTTAAAACTCCTTTTGAAGCATTTTATGGATATAAGCATGCAATGAATCATTTAAGGGTTTTTGGGTCAAAATCCTTTGCCCATATTTCCAAGGATGATATGAAGAAGTTAGATCCTAAGGCCACAAAATGCATCTTTCTAGGATATTGCACTGAGTTTAAAGCTTATAATTTGTTCAATCCTTTGACTCATAAAATTTTTGTGAGTCGAGATGTGTTATTTCATGAGTAGACTGAGGAAAGAAATAAAGAGAACAACCTTGAAAAGTGGCACATTCCATTGTTAATGGAAGAAAGTAATGAGGACAATTAGCAATAGCAACAACAACAGAAAGAGGAAAATGTAGGTGATGTAATCAGTAAGTCGAGCCTGCTAAGGTTTGAAGCAAACAGATTTGAGGTGAGTCCCTTACCTAGAAGATCAGGTAAGCGGACTCAACTACCAGCCAGATTGAAAGACTATGCTTTAATGTCAAACATTTTAAATGTTATAGAGCCCACAAATTATAAGGAAGCTAGTCAATCTTATGAGTGGAGGGCTGCAATGAAGAATTCAAATCTATTATTAGAAATCATACGTAGGAACTAGTTGAATTTCTTGAAGTAAAAATACCCATAGGTTGCAAGTGGATTTATAAACCTAAATTTAATGCAGATGGGAGTATAGAAAAGTTTAAAGCTAGACTGGTAGCAAAGGGTTATTCACAGAAAGAGGGAATTGAGTATGAAGAAAAATTTGTTCATGTAGCCAAATTGAATACTATTAGAATGTTAATTGTTGTAGCTACAAAACATTAGTGGAAGTTACATCAGTTAGATGTTAAGTTTGCATTTCTAAATGGTGATTTAAAAGAGGAGGTTTATTTAATGCATCCTGAAGGGTTTGTTAAACAAGGGCAGGAGCATTTAGTTTGTAGATTGAAAAAGGCTCTTTATGGTTTAAAACGGGCACCCAGGTCTTGGTACGAGAAGATTGATTCATTTTTCTTACAGCATGGTTTCCATAGGAGTAAGAATGACCCAAATCTATATACCATGTATGATGAACAAGGGCAGATAATTTTGATTTCCTTGTATGTGGATGACATGATTATAACAGGTAATGCAGATGCATTCATCAAAGAAATCAAATTGCAGATGTCACAAGTTTTTGAGATGAAATACCTCGGAAGTTTACATTACTGTTTAGGTATGGAAGTGTGGAGAGACTCTGGGCAGACTTTCCTTACTCAAGGGAAGTATGTGAGAGGGCTACTCAAAAATTTCAGAATGGAACAATGTAAGACAACATCAGTACCTTTGCAGTAGAACCTAAAATTGTGTAGAGACGATGGCTCTAAGGAGGTGGATGCTACTTTGTATAGGAAGTTATTTGATATTCTGATATATTTGACTACAACTAGACCAGATTTAGCATACTATGTTAGTGTGCTAAGCCAATTTATGTCTAAACCTCTTGAATGTCATTGGGTTGCAACAAAAAGTGTACTGAGGTATCTTCATGGTACTAGTGATTATGGAATTTTATACACTGATACATCTGATATTACTTTAGCAGGTTTTTCAGACTCTAATTGGGCAAGTAACCTAGATGATCAACGATCTATCATAGGTTATGCATTCAGTGTTGGATATGGGGTCATAGCTTGGAGCAACAAAAAGCAAATCATTATGTCTTTATCTTCAGTTGAAGCCGAGTACCAAGCATTATGCATAGCAAAATGTGAAGCTATCTCGTTGAGGAGGCTTCTCCATGATGCAGGAGAAAATCAGAAAGAATTGACCATCATCAATTATGCCAACCAGAGTTCCATTAAGCTAGCGAACAATCCAGTTTCATAAGAACAGAAAACACATGGATACTCAGTTTTACTTTGTGAGAGAAAAGGTCTAGTCAAAAGAAATTTTTATTCAATATTGTAAAACATGTGACAATATGGCTCCTATTTTTACAAAGCCTCTTGGGAAAGTGAAGTTTGAATTGTTTAAGGAGGTGTTAGGACTACAAGATATTCCTTTCTCCATTAAGGGGGAGAGTTGAAAATAATTAATATTATATTGTATTAATGGAGAAATGGTTACATGGTTGTAACTTAATTCCTTAAGTTGGGATTAGTTCCTAGGTTGTAGGAGTTTGTTCTCACCTCCCTATTCTTTTGAGAGTGTATGCTCTAGTTTCTGCAACCTCCAGGTGTAGCTTGCTCCCCTGTGAGCTGCTCATTAATTAATTATTCTTTTCTTTCCAGTTTTTTAACATCCACAGTAAAAATTATTATATTATTTATTTTTCAAAATTTTATGTAATCATTATTTATAATATTAAAATTCTATTTTTCTTAAGTGAAAAAAACTAACTACATAAAAGTTGTTTACATAACCAAAAACCTAAAAAACAGTTTCAAGATCCATGAAAAATGTTTAAAATCTATAATTATTTATTATTGTTTTTATACTAGTATATTTTTTAATATGTATATTTACTAATAATACTAATTTAAAATTAAATTATAATTAAATGTAATTTTTAATTATTTAAATTAATTCTTATTAATAAGAAAATGAAATGCATAAATAGGAAAACATTATTAAATAACATAAACACAGTGATCCAGAAAAATTGTCTTCTAAACCCTTAGGAACATTGTATATTTAGCAATAATGTATAGAAAAATAAGAACAACTCCAAAATCAGCTACACTTGAATTCGTTATTATCGTCCACAATGATTATGTACCTCTCACTTTTTCTGGGTTAAAAGTAAAATATTATCCTCGAGAGAATCATTATTCAATATTTAAATCCACGGATGATTTGAAAAATGGAAGGCACAAGGCCATCCACGGACGATTTGAAAAATCAAAGGCACAATGTTTATGTCCTTCACATCTTCAATCAACTAAATGCACGTCCTTCATATCTCTAATCAACTAAATGCAGGAAATAGTTAGGATAAGCTTTCAACTCTACCACATTTTTCATTCACTAGTTGGGAGGTACACAAGAATTTTGCAAGAAACAGGAACATGGGATTGAATGCAACATTAGTCTGTGACTTTTAGAAGCAAATTTGATTATAACTTTACTGTTAGGTGGCTGAAATTTTATAGGGAGTCGAGTGGATTTTCTTTTTCAGAGATAAAAATTTTCATAATATAAACGGTACAGTACAAAAGATACAACAAGGATCAAAACTATTCTTCTGATAAACCGATAAAGTCATAAACTTAAAACAAAACTAGCCTATCTTGCCGGCCCATGAAGATTGGGTGGATTTTCTTTACAATACAATACAATAGAGTGTCATTGTTTAATGTTACAATGTCCCGAGAAATTTAGTTAGATATATAACAGAATAATAACATTCATAACTATATTTATTTTAGAATAATTTGGCATTATCTTGGCAGCTCAAAAATCTTGGGTTTGCGTAGCCTAGAAGACTGGCACATTTTTCCTTAGTGTTTGCAAGGACCTTTCATCTGAACAAAAATGTGTATATGCACATACACTGCCAAAATTTGTTTTAATTTTTAAAAGATTGGTTGATTGTGAGGAATCATAAATTTCTTGGACCTGTACATTTGTGAATCAATACTTATCACCATGGGAAAAAAGTGAATCAATACTTATCTTTTATTAAGTGTACAAATGTTGTTCTTAATAATTCTTAAAAGGTCAGTGAAATCTTCAAATATGCAATGTTCAATGCATCAGCTTTCTTTTTATCAAAGATATTTTTCTAGAATTCTTTGAATGTATGTTTTTATTAAAAAAACCCGTCTTTATCCTCTAGATATTAAGCCAATATTGGCTGTGAATAAAAAAAATGCCCAATTTGGCCTCTAAAATTTTCAGGTCACTGATTGCAATTTTCCTGCATTAAAGATCATTGTTGTTGCAGAAGAAAGAATAGGCAAGACGGCAGGGTGATGTGGAGAATCATATCAACTGTCCTACATCTAATGGTATCTCAATTCAGAGATTGTCTAGCCTCTTCTCTTTTCCCTTGTATATTTCATCTGGCTTAGTCGAAGCTAGGCCTCCATTTTTTAATGGTATGCAATCTTCTAGTACTAATAAAAAAAATTAACTTTGTCGCTGCCACCTATTCCGGAAATTATTATAATGGTTTCCCTTCAGTCCCATAATCTATGTTCTATACAACAGAGAATGTCTTACCCTAGCATTTTACTTACCTACTTTGATCTTACCTACTTTGATCTAGGTTTTCATAATTAAAAATACCCGCGTGACATATGTCATAGTTTAGTTGGATCAAATGAGTGGTAAGCAGTGATTATATACTTAAATAACTATGATTTCAAAATTACTTAATTCGGGTGGAAATTGAAAGGAAAACCAATGTTAAATTGATTAAAGAAAGCTTACTCATACATATTAAATCATATTATTAAATTAAGTAATTAAAGTGTATGATAGGTTGTATATAAAAATTGTATGATAGGTTGTATGTTGTGTTAAGTTTGAAGCCAAATTCATGTAGGATTCTAGATCTTTTTAGACCATATCTTTCTAGATCTCCAGGATTCTAGATCTTTCTACATGGCCATTCGTTTCTAGATCATTCCAGATCTCCATCTGAATCACATACAGTATTCTAGATCCTTCTTTTGCCTCTATAAATTTGTAATTTCTCTGGCCAAGGAAAGCAAACCAAGGCCCAAGCCTCTTATGTAATGCAAAGTGATTTATGTTCTCCACTGATCGTTTTATCTATTCTGTTGTTTCTGACTGGGTAATCTTGTTGTTTCTCCATTTGTCTGAAATTATTCTCTACTATTGTCGTCTAAGTCTTTGAATATAAATCTACTTTGTGTTATGTATGATCTCAGAGCTAGGGTCAAACATCCACTGTGCAAGCCACTTAGTGCCATCCATCGCCTTACTCTGGCAGCATTCGTTAAAACGTTGGTTGTGGTTGTTACCCCTGGAGCTGTTGAAGGATCTGCCAGGAAATAGCTGAGGAACACTGGAACTAAAAGACTATTGCTGGAAGAAAACAAGGTCGTGGATCTATGTTGAAAAACGTGTTGCTGAAGTTTGAAACGTGAAGATCCGTGGAGTTTGGAGTTGAAATGTGGTGTTTGTAAGTTTTTTTTACATCAAGTTTGCATGTATACGTAAGTTTTTTTTCAAACCAACATATGTATGTGTGAAACGTGAAAAGGTTAAAACATTATATATGTTTTATATATTTATTATGAAACATATATAATTATATGTTGGAATTTTGAAAAGTATATTTTAAAAAGGAGCAGGAATTTTGAAAAGGGTATTTTAAAGGAAGAAGGTCGTTATTACTAAATTTCAAAGAGTAATAATTAAAGTTTTATTTTTAAGTGGAGTTTTTGTGTTTTGGGGCGTGAATTTGATTGAAAATGAAGACAATAGTTACAGATATGGAGAAGTTGAGTGGGGCTAATTTTGCCCTATGGAAATCACAGATGGAGGATATACTGATTTTAAAGGATCACTATTTGCCGATTGAGGGCACAACAAAGAAACCCTCATCGATGACAAATGAAGAGTGGAATAAGCTAGATAGAAAGGCGATTGCAACAATCCGCCAATATTTAGCAAAGAATGTTTATTTCAATGTGTCCGAAGAAAAGATGGTTGAAGGATTATGGAAGAAGCTCCATGATCTATATGAGAAGAACATGGCATCAAACAAAGTGTTCTTAATGAAGAAGCTTTATAATCTCAAAATGAAGGAGGGTGCTTCAGTCGCTGAGCACTTGAATGCATTTAATATTATTACTAATCAACTTGCCTCTGTTAAAATCATTTTAGATGATGAAATTAGAGCTATTTTGCTAATGTGTTCTATGCCAGACAACTGGGAAAATTTAATTGTAACTATGAGCACTTCAACAACTACAGGGACCCCGAAGTTTGATGATGTCAGCAGCAGTTTAATGAATGAGGAGTTGCGACGCAAGTCAATCACGGAAAACCAAGGAGGAGAGGCTTTAGCTCTAGCTGATTGTGGTAGGAGAATGGATCGAGGCCAGCAAGGGCGATCAAGATTGAGAGGCCAATCAAAATCAAGGAGAGGCAGAATCATCTGCTTTCATTGTGGCAAACTCGGGCACATGAAGAAAGAATGTCGATTCTAGAAGAAAGGACAAAAGGATCAGAGACCCTCTAGTGCAAATCACAAGTCATCCAGCACAAATGAAGGTGAGACTACTATTGTAGCCACAGATGGTGATGTGTTGTTTACTGTTTCAGTAGAGGATGCATGTGTATATACATCTAACAGTAGCTTTGATTGGATCCTTGACTCTGGGGCATCTTACCATGTAACCCCATGTAAATATAGTTTTGTTTCATATAATCCCGGTGATTATGGTAGAGTGCATTTGGGGAATAATCATTTTTGCAGTATTGTTAGAGTGGGAGATGTCCAGATCAAGATGAAAGATGGACAAGATATATTGTTGAAACAAGTCAGGCATGTACTAGAAATGCGCATGAGTTTAATCTCTATGGGACAACTGGATGATGAAGGATATTCGACAAGCTTTGGAAAAGGAGGCTGGAAAATTAGCAAAGGTGCATTGGTCGTGGACAAAGGACCCAAGATAGGAACATTATACACATTGAAGACACTGATAGGAAAATCAGATTTGGCTGTTGTCACAAAAGAAGGAAATTCAACAGATCTGTGGCATAAGCGTTTGGGTCACATGAGTGAGAAGGGCTTAAAAGTCCTTGTTGGTAAAAATTTGTTGCCAGGCTTGAAATCCTACAATCTTGATATTTATGAGCATTAGATATATGGTAGACAAATAATGGTTTCATTCCTTAGAGGTGGCCATGACAGAAAGAAAAATGTGTTAGAATTGGTACACAGATGTGTTTGGGCCTATTAACATCAAATCATTGGGAAGAGCATAATCTTTTGTAACATTTATAGATAATGAATCTAGGAAGGTTTGGGCATACCCTATGAAAAATAAAAGTTAAGTGTTTGGAATATTTCAAAAATTCCATGTTGTTGTTGAAAGAGAGATTAACAAATTGTTGAAGTGTTTAAGAATAGATAATGGTGGAGAATATTGCTCAAATGCATTTAAGGAATATTGTAACAGGTTTGGCATAAAGCATGAAAAGATTGTGCCTGTTACTCCTCAATACAATGGTGTCACAAAAAGGATGAATCGCACCATTATGGAAAAGGCACGAAGTATGTTGTCCAATTCTGGTTTGGAGAAGAATTTTTGGGCTAAAGCAGTCAAGACTGCTTGCTACCTCATAAATAGATCTCCAACTACAGCCTTGGATGGCAGTATCCCTGAAGAAGTTTGGACTGGTAAGAATTTGAATTATTCTCACTTGAAAATCTTTGGATGTGAAGCATTCGTACATATTCCCAAAGAAAATAAAACTAAGCTAGATGATAAATCTATGAAATGCATATTTTTGGGATATGCGGATGAAGATTTTGGTTATTGTCTATGGGATCTAGTCAAACATAAAATTATTAGAAGTAGGGATGTTATATTTAATGAGTCAGAAATGTTCAAGAGGATTGTAGGTGAGTTGGAGGTCAAGAAAGTTACTGACAGGTTTGAAGAGTAGCAGGAAAACATACCACCAATACAAGAAAATGAACAACAAATTCAGGAGAATGAAGAACAAAAAGTGGAAAATGATGAACAACGAGAAGAAGGAATCTTGCAGGAACCTTTACAGGAGATTCAACCTAATAATGCACCACCACAGTTGGTTCGCAAATCTTCTAGGCCTCATAAGCCTTCACAAAGGTATCCTCCTTCAAACCATATTTTGTTGACTGATGAAGGTGAACCTAATTGTTTTCAAGAAGTTTGTAAAGTTGAGCACAGTAAAGAATGGAAGAAAGCAATGGAAGAAGAAATGAACTCTTTGCAGGAAAATAAAACTTGGGAGTTGGTAAACCTCCCAAAAGGAAGAAAGGCTCTACAAAACAAATGGGTGTATAGGATTAAGCATGAAGGTGACGAAAAGAAGGAGAGGTATAAAGAAAGATTGGTGGTGAAAGGTTTTGCCCAAAAAGAAGGTATTGACTTCACTGAAATTTTCTTACCTGTTGTTAAAATGTCATCCATTAGAGTCATTCTTGGTCTAGTTGCTGCTTTAGACTTAGAATGTGAATAGTTAGATGTAAAAACTGCTTTCCTTCATGGTGAATTGGAGGAAGAAATTCATATGGAGCAGCCAAAAGGCTTCATAGAAAAATTTAAAGGAGGCCTTGTTTGTAGGCTGAAGAAGAGTCTCTATGGGTTGAAACAGGCACCTCGACAATGTTACAAGAAATTTGATTCCTTCATGTTGGAACATGGTTTTCAGAGGTTGGAAGCTAACCATTGTGTCTATTTCAAGAGGTATGATCAAGGAAAGTATATCATATTATTGTTATATGTGGATGACATGTTGATTGTTTGGCATGATAAGAATAAGATCAATAGGTTGAAGAAAGATTTGTCTAGCAAATTTGCAATGAAGGATTTGGGACCAGCACAACAAATATTGGGCATGCAGATTATGCATGACAGGAAAAACAAAAGGTTGTGGCTATCACAAGAAAAATATATCAAGAAGGTGCTTGACAAGTTTAATATTAAGGATGCCAAGCCAATTGGTACACCCCTTGCAACCCACTTCAAGCTGAGTACTGAATTATGTCCTAGTGATGACAAGGAGAAGGAAGAGATGAGTAAGATTCCTTATGCTTCAACAGTTGGCAGTTTGATGTATGCCACGGTATGCACATGACCAGACATTGCATATTCAGTGGGAGTAGTGAGTAGGTTCCTTGCCAATCCATGCAAACAACATTGGCAAGCAGTAAAATGGATTTTGAGGTATCTCAAGGGTACTAGTCATTATTGCTTATGTTTTGGTCATGATGAGACTGTGCTTAAAGGACTTACAGATGCGGATATGGCTGGATATATGGATACCAGAAGTCCAGTACAGGTTATTTGTATACATTTGCAGGTGCAGCAGTATCTTGGGTGTCAAGGCTACAAGGAATAGTAGCCCTCTCTACAACAGAAGCAGTGTACATAGCTGCAACAGAAACTTGTAAAGAGATGTTGTGGATGCAGCGATTCCTAGGAGAGATAGAAATAAAGCAGGACAAGTATGTGTTATATTGTGATAGTCATAGTGCCATTCACTTGGCGAAAAACCCAACATTTCATTCAAAGACCAAGCACATTGACTTAAGGTACCATTGTATCTAGCATGTGTTGGAGAAAGAACAGTTATCCTTGGAAAATATCCATACAGATAGGAACCTTGCTGACATGCTCACTAAGATTCTACCACGAAATAAACATGAGTTATGTAGAGGCATGGTAGGACTCGGTGTGACTTGATGACTCTTATTTGGCTTCATGGGGGAGAATGTTAAGTGTGAATCCAAATTCACGCAGGAGTCTAGATCCTTCTAGATCAGATCTTTCTAGATCTCCATGATTCTAGATCTTTCTACACCGCCATTAGTTTCTAGATCATTCCAGATCTCCATCTGAATCACATACAGGATTCTAGATCCTTCTTCTAGCTCTATAAATTTGTAATTTCTCTAGCCAAGGCCCAAGCCTGTTATGTAATGTAAAGTGATTTATGTTCTCCAGTGATTGTTTTATCTATTCCGATGTTTATGACTGAGTAATCTTGTTGTTTCTCCATTTGTTTGTCTCTGTAAATTATTCTTTGCTATTGTCGTCTAAGTCTCTGAGTATAAATCCGTTGTGTGTTATGTATGCTCTGATCTAACATGTTGAATATTTATATATTTTTTTCCACGAACATGGTAACATTCTCATTAATTACTATTCAAAACAATTTGGGTGTTGTGTAATTTTGACTACCATGGATTTGTTTTAGGCCAATACACAATATAAGTGTGTATTTCATTGCAAAGCATGAGTCGAAAGGAACATATTAACTAAAAATAATGATCTTATAGTTTCACTATTTTTTTACTACGCTGCACTAGCTATGCAACCTTGTTAAAGAAATATCAAAGCATATTGACTTTTTGAGAAATATCAACTACGCCTTAATTGAGTTTTGGGCCTGGAGTCAAAACTAATAGCATTTCAATGGCTAAGAACTCATATTTCTTTGACCTAAAGAAATAAGTTAATGACCCAAGACTTGAAAACATGTGGACAAAGTGAAAGTCTATGTCCTTGAAAATTGTTAGCCAATGTTTTAAGTGACATGATTTTTCTTAGATTAATAATAATAAATCAATCAATATTTCTATTTTTAAATAGTAATACAACTTCTCCTTACTAATCTACAATTAATGTTTCCACCCTAAAGATAATATTGGGTTAAACTAAAACTTGGAAAACGTATATTTACCCATAATTCATAATTCATATTTTCATGAAAAGGAATTTCCCTATATACCTAACAATTTTTTTATATGGAAAAAAACTCCAATATATCTAGATGCATGACTTATTTGAAAGGAGTTTTTATTTGTTATCATTTTTAATTTCACTTAAAACTTAAAGCTAAATCCCAGAATATATTCATTGATATTTTATATGGATGCCACTTTTGGGGTTGTAGTATCTCCAAAGAATCATGGAGGAAGATAAAACAAATCCAAATAGAGTTTATAACCTAGAATCTCAAGATTAAAGGTAATACTCCCCATCCTATCCTATTGAATAAAGAAAACATTTTCCCCATTGTGAGAATAATCATAACTATGTATCTTATATATAAGGAGAAATCAAACCTCATGGAAGCCAAAAGATTTCCTAAAATTCCTTCTAACTCTAGTAAAACCCTCACTTTCAACTCATTTAGTGGGAATGGGATAAGGATGTCCAATCCTAGCTAGAACATTAGGGGATAAAGGGGGAAACCATTTCACACAATAAGGATAATATTAAAATTATTATTACATCAAAATTTAAGGAAAAATTGAATATAGAGGGAAAAAAGAAACTAATATATTATAAGAAAGTGATCAACTCCAATATTGAAATATATATATATATATGTGTGTGTGTGTGTGTGTGTGTGTGTGTGTCTTCAATAATGTTAAGAAAAAAATAAAAATTGATAAAGTAAGAACAAATTATCATGGCCTTCATAGTGAAAATAAGCATTGGTTGATTACCAAATTTATACCTTGGGATGAAGAATCTATGACCTTTGTGTTACTTAGAGGGTTCAAGATGAAAAATGCTTTTCGTAAGCATTCTTGATCTTTATTTTCAAAATATGTGTCCCACCATTAGCATACTTACACTTGGGGATTGGGACATACTTCTAATAATCAAGTGATGGCTTTCATATTGTTTCAAGGACTCAGTCTCGCAATCTCAAAAGGCATAACTAAATTGATCATCTTCAAAGATTCCATGATCATCCTTTAGCACTTCATTGCAAGATATTATCCCGAGGATCTCAAACTTAGAACAATCTTCAAAAGGATATATCTCATAATAAAAAATATTTATATTCTTTCAGTGTTCCATGTCTTGAGATTGACTAACATGAAAGCCGACAAATATCCAAACAAGGAACAAATCTAGATATGGGGAATCTAATAGTGAATGGGTCTATTGGCTAATCCCATGTCCCATAATTTAATGCCTATTTTTCAACTTAGAACATTTTCCTCCCTTAATTTTGGTGTGAAGAGTACACGTGCCCCCAAACATGCAATAGCACGGTTCAATTGAATATATCATGCCTGCTCTCGGTATTATTCACACATTATGTTCTAAGTTAAATGTTAGTTCAAGAGGTTGTATTCATGAGGATACAATTTTCTCTCGTGTATGTGTATTCTGTTAGCACCCTCACTTAAGGGGGAATTCATTGGAAAGCTCTCATTCTAGCTATTATGGCATGGAATGACATTATTTTGATGTTTATTCCTACGATGGTGATGGCAGAAGGGATTAAGGGTTTATTGATTGTGGTGAATAGAGGTATGTGGAATTATTGTGACTTGGAATTTCTATTAGGATGGTTATTTTATGATGAAATGTGTCGTGTGAGGCACAAGATATCATTGTTAAAGTACAATGTTAGGTACTTTGGGAGAGATTTTTCTCCTTCAGTTTCTGAAAATTTATGGTAAAAATTGGTTTGGTTTTTCTCTGTGGTAACCCTTGGCACTGTTTGTTATTTCTTTTTGTTGGCTCAACATGTTTATGACATTCAAAATTGAGATTAGTTTATGTGGATAAAACATGGAGTGGATTTCATCAAGCAGATAACTTCTAGGAGGAAGACAATAACTCAACTTGGGGTTGCACTCTAAAAGTCATGTGTAGAACATCGAGAAGGAAGAATATTGAACTAGAGTTACATGATTTTCATAATGAACTCATGAATATGAAAATAACTACAATCAGTTGGTAACCACCCTTGTTGTCTCTTTAGACCAAATTAATAAGTTGAAGGCTAAAATTATCTAAATAGAGGATTATATGGCCAGTTCGAAAACTCAGATTAGGGACCTAAACCAAAATATGAATTTGGAAAATCCCTCTACTTTTGATAACGCCTTATGTCATGGATTTAGGTACATACCATATTTCAATTTTGCTAATATGGCTCAAAAAATTAACCCTCTCTTAGTATAGGATGATGAATAATTTTATTTTTGTAAATGAGTTGTAAATTATGTTGGATATTAGGAGTCTATAAATAAATATATAAATGGAACAAACTATGGGTTAGAATATTTTTTGAATGTGCATAATAGGTAAAATAAGGACGGTTTGTTCATGCATGGGTTAATTGTTTTGCAACGAGCTCATAAAATAGAAGAAGAAATAGATCAACGACTTCAAAATTAGCTTTTCGAGGGGTCAACCTCCATTAAGTTACACAAATGAACAATTCTTGGATGATACAAATGAAAATACCTCCTTTATATATATAGGAGTCTAAGGGGTCACAATATAATCAGAGCCTACATAACAATAATATTTTGAATGACACAACAATAACAATAGTGGGTGTCTATGGGGCACAATAATAACAATATGAAGACTACATGGGCACAACAATACAATAAGGGGGTTGAACTAATAACAATAAGGGGCTACACTAGTATTATAGGGACCTAATATGCCCCTCTCCTCCAAAAAAGTGTTGTCCTCAATACTTGAGTAGTTTGGATTCTTCCATATAAAATTCTCATCCTCCCATGTGGAATATTCAATGGGTAAGTTCTTCCACTTGATGAGATACTCTGAAATTGATCGATTTCATAGCTGGCGAGTTCTTGATTCCGTGACTGCTTTAGGTTCCAATATGATTTTTCCTTCCTCGTCATGTTCCGGCAATATTGTTTGAACTGGGAATTTATCACCTATAACCTTATTTAAGCATCAATCATAGAAAACTCGGTGCACTCGAGAAGATGCAGGAAGCTCCCATTTGTATGATCTTTTGCAACACCTTGTAAGGATCATAGTACTTTGGTGATAATTTAGTATCCTTCTTAGCTTTTTTAGGGGACATTTTCTTGTATTGTTGTAGCTGTAAAAATATGCAGTCCCCTACATCAAAACTTATTTCACTGTGTTGTTGATATGCCTGTTGTTTCATTTCACTCTGCACCTAAGTGAGGTTATCCTTTAAGAATTAGAGAACTTGTTTTTAATACATGATGTGATATTCTACTACTTGAACCTTAGAATTTTCTCTTAAAGATGATGTGATGGATGGTGGATGATATCCATAAAGTGCCAATACATTATAAGATATGGTCGGATTCATTTCTTCTTTCTCTGGGGTTGGTTCCTGGTGTATATAATCTTCTTTTGACGTTTCTTGATCCTTTTCTTCCTCCTCTTCACAATCTATGTAAAATTATTTCTTCTTAGCACACTTACGAGCTTTAATATATTTTCTATCATAACTGTAACAAAACCATTTTTCTCTTTTTTCTTCCAATTTTTGTGGTGTCAACCTTGTAGGTTGTGGAAGGCTAGGAGAAACAACATTTCCATATTTATAGTTATGAGTGGTAGGCTTCCTTGTTTCCATAATTTTCCTTTCAATTTTTCTTGCCAACTTGAATGCCTTCTCCAATGAATCAAGTTCCCAAAGGCGAACCTCATGTTGGATGTTATCCTTTGAATTTCCTATGAAGACTTCAATCCTATGCTTCTCTGGAATATCATTTACACTTCTATTCAATTTTTGAAAGTCCACCATGTGCTCTGCCATTGAACCCTTTTGTTTGAGATTTATCAATTGGATAAAAAAGGTGTTCCTCTTTATATCCTCATAATGTCCTATCATTTCTTCCGTGAAAATTAACCAAGTGACTATTTGTTTACGAGAGAAAAGCCATCGATACCATACAAACTAATTGGGTTCTAAATGTAAAGTTATAATATGTACCTTTTGTGTGTTTTTCACATTATGGAGATCACAATGTTGCTCCATCTATAGTATCCATGTTATGGGATCCTTGCCATCAAACTTCCTTGTATCGACCTTTGGAATATGGTGGGTCTTAAATTCAACTTTAGATTCTATGAAATCATGATTAACATTTCTTTTTTTCTCATCATGAGTTTCCTCTACTACCTTTTCATCATTAGGAAGCCTTTCTTGTAGCAACTTTATCCAACCTTCCTTCAAACCTTCCTTGTCTTTCTTCAAATATTCCATGTTTCCTTTCAATTTTGCTTCTATACCATCGACCTTAACTTCCATTCCATAGATAAAACCATTTATCTTAGCTTTTATTTCTTTTTGTGAGACAAACATTTGTTGCACTTGGTCTCGTAATTTTGATATATCATGCATTTCTTCCTCTTCTTCATGTGTCATGGTAGATATTTCAGGTTGCTTACTAGGTGTTTCTATTTTCTTACTTTGATTCATTTTGAAATCAAACAATGATATATATGCTTCATTATGCCCTTTGAATAACTTCAAGCTGATTTTTCAAGAAAAAGTTATGCAAAAAAAAAAAAATACACACATTTTTAGGAGCTCGATCTTGAAACAATTGTAACTCTGTAATTTTAGATCTCTGAGTTCTGAAATTTTATCCTATAGTAGCCCTCTAAGTCCTATTTCCAACCACATAGGTTTGATTTAGATTGGATTCTTCAAGAAATAGTTATGTTCAATCTCCCATGATGATTTGATTATAGACTAGTTTAGTAGAGTGAACTTATATGAAGTTCCACATGTCATTGTTTCAACCTTCGGTCCTAAAAATGATACCCAAGAAATTACAGTCTATCCTCTTTCTGTCACTATTTACGAAATTTAAATTCGATGCTCTAAGCGAAATTTATGACACTATTTTCCCAAGGTCGCCTTTTTGAGATGGAATTCTGGAGCCTGTAAAAACCCTAACTTCCTAAGCTCATATCTCAGAAAATATAGTGAGAAAATATCGGTTTAAAGCAATCAAACCCTAGAATCCAAAGCTCTGATACCAAATGTTATGCAACCAGCTCATAAAATAAGGGTGGTTTTTTCATTCATGGGTTAATGGTTAGGGGATATAATGCGTTAGGCATTTAGGTTATGGATTAGAAATTTAAAGGTCAAATTTGTTAGAGGGATTGAAGTGAAATTAATGCATTAAGGGTTAATTGTATCGATTAATTAGGGAACATTTGCATGTTATAACTAGAAGAATTAGGCTTTAATATTGAAGGATATTTTCAATCAATCTCAAATCCATGTAGCAACCATTATAACATATCTTATGTTTTAACCTAGACCCTTAGCTGAAGCAATCAAAAGATTGATAAATTGACACAATCGCCATTGCAAACCCGCTTAAAGGTCAAAAAAATGGGATAGCTTAGCACCTTCATCCTCCAAAATTTTCTCTATATTATTTAGCTTGTCCTCACACCAATTTTTATGTTTGTGCAAATCCATGAAAAAATTTCATGAATTTTGAAGGAAATAAAAATGCTTGATGCAACTGAAAATCCTGTTATGACACCTAGAGAGTAGATAATATTAGTCCAATTGCACATCTAACTTTGTCCTTAAAATGTCAAATATGGTGTATATTTTTTTACCCAATCAAACAAATTTTCCTTCCAACCATTCCTTCATTCTACAATTGTGTTTTTTATATTCTACTTTCATGAGTTTCACCTTTATTGTTTTCAAGGAAATGATATGTAAGGGAAAATTCAGGCGACAAAAATCTCCCTTAATGAGAGATTGCATGGGTTGATCATATCCCAACTCAAATATCAACATAAGAGATGTAAAATCAAATGTTGATGATATTTGATGGAAATAAGAGGATTTGAACAATTATAAGATGGTGGTTAGCTCAAAATGACTATAGAATTAGAGGAACTTGCTCTCAAAGTTATCGTTTGAAATTACCATGTACTTGACTTCCTATATTAATTCTTGAAACAACCCATAAATGTCTTTATATATAAACGTTGTTGAAGGGTATTAATTGTCATGCTTTTAATTGACATAATAGTGACCATTGTAGATAGAAAATGTGAAGAGAGGTAGCTAGCAAGAATGCTAATTTCATTGTCCATGAAGCACAAGAATACAATGTCTTTACCACTCTTAATTGAGATGAGAAAATTGGAACACCCATATTCTAGAGAAAACATTTTATCCCACTACTTGTTGATAAACTTAAAATGTTTCATTCATAGTTACTCACTTGATTTTCTCAATATCATCATTTGAGTAAAAGAAAAAACAACACTACAAATTAGGACATAAATGCAATAGAAAATAAAAGAAAATCAATATAATAAACCTATATGCTGACCTAAGACCAAAAAAATCAGAATTGAAATATACAAAAAAAACAGAAGGGAATACGCTACATAACAACAAAATAAAAGGTAACAACTACACACCAAACCCTATTAAAAAAAATCATTGTTCTTTGTACTTTGTGTTATTTTTTTCTATAAAAAGTCCAAAAACCCTTATTATGGAAGTTTGTTAAAGATACAATGAGAAACCAATGTATTGGAATGACCAATATAACTATGCAACCAAGTGATAAATGATAAAAAAGAGACAACATAGTCAAACCTCCACTACAACCAGTCTTAAACCCTATATTTTCTCAGTATATGATGATATTCCACATTCCTCTTCCATTTGCATTTCCATACACATATCACCCTTTGAAATTCCTCTTGAAGGAAGGTAGGTCACTTCTTGGGTGTGTGCTTTAACCATTTTCAAATCATGTAATTTTAGCTAATGTTTTGGGCATTCTAACATGGATAAAGGAGTGATCTGGATAATTGACCATTCTTGATTGTAAACATTTTCTCTCACCATACTAGAGCGTTAGTCTTTGGCTCTAGCCTAGTGGGACCTCGCATGCGTTCTTATAGATATAGGAGGGACACTACTTGGGAATTTGGATTGAAGTAATGTGTCCATGAATATTCCATATTTAACACTCTTTATCATTCCCCTAAGTTCGCATCCATTTTGTGGGTTTGTTTTCATTGTTTAATTGGGATTAGCACCATGACATCCGCATCCTTGATTCAGGGTTGAAAAACTATGCCCTAGAGGTTGATGTAGCTAAAATAAATGTAAAATCATAAGATGGCCATAATGAAAGAAAGAAAATTTATAATGTAAAGGATGTCTAGGACATTGATTAATGTGTGTACAAAAGCCTAGCTTGAGCTCTACCACACTCATTAACAATCACCTAATCCATGAGCACTAGATGCTCCATCATATAATAAAGGAACCCTTGCATGTCCCAACCTTGATGAACGAGAAGATGACTTGTCATTAAGGGTTAAATAAATGTTAAATCATTAAAATCAAGCTTAGACACCTGAGCTATGTTCCTTATGAAAGAATTATAAAAAAAAGGTAAAATGCATACCCGAGGGGTGGAAAAATGCAATGCCCCTTTTTTATTTGTACTTGCTTATACTACCAAATTTCTTTCCAAAAATATTTTATGGGTGTTTAAGATAAACACTTTACACAATTTATGTATTCAAATAATTGAGATCCAAATAAAGAGAATTTTCTTTGAAATAATATCAAGGACCAATAAATATAAATTTTCGCAATGGGAATTTCACTATAAAACCCCAATTGTTTTCATTCTAATTACGAAAAAATATAGACAATTTATTTTGTTGAACCCGATAGTTGCTATAGTTTGTTCCTCCTATAATATCAAACAAAATGCAACTTCTTTAGAAACTACTATGGAAAATGAATGAATCACTTCTCATGCAATAATTCAAATTCCTTGCAATTAGTCCCTCCTAGGGAATTAATTAGACCATGGAAATCAATTTTACCTCCTTAATTATTTAATCTTCTCCATTAAGATTAATCAACTTTTGCAATAAAAAACGCCTACCAATATGATTTGGCCTCTTCCATTCAATTCAACCTCTAAATATCCAATCATGGGTTGTTGTAATAAAAAAATTGTTGTTCCTTCTCCTTCAACCTAAAGTGAAATTAAGATATTTTAAGTAATCCCCCCTTGTTAATTGGCAAGGGTGTATCATTGCAACACTAAAACCAATATGGCTTGATCAGCTAGGGTGGATCTTGAAACACCAACTATCCTCACATGGGTTCAAACCCTTACATTCAATCTCAAAGAGCTCACACTCAATATCAAATACAATAATCAATGCATACCCAAAAGTGAACTATAATTCTCCTTTTATAACTTCTATTATTAGAATACCATGGGTTATTAAAATACCATGGATCTATCCTTTCTAACATTTTTTCACTCAATAATATAAAGTGACTTTATAAAGTTTTACACTTTAATTAATCAAAAGTCACTTAGTAATCACTTTTTCAATTTAATTTCTTAATAGCACCTTAGAGATGACATTAAATAAATCCAATAGCATAAATCGTAAGGAATGAATGTATTAATTGTCTGATCTCCCTTGTTGAAGCCACCAATCTAGATCAAGCACCTATCATGTGTGATCGCCCAATAAGAACACCATGTTTCTATTGAAATTTAAAGGCATGGACCTAGTTCCTATCGAAATCATATTCCACATATTCGATCGAATGAGCCCAACAATCCTCCTTCAAAACTTGATCGATCTCACATTTTCCAAGAGGTAAAGAGATGTTGGATGGGCTAAAATCAATATGGTCGAAGATGAAGATCCTACTGTTGGGTAGGAAGGCCATGTGCATGGTGGACACACCTGAATTCTCCATCATAACCTCCCAATTTCCACCTTCGCCTTGCATTTTCTCTACCACTGACACTGAAATGAAAAAAAGAAGCAAAAATGCCCACACCATTAGAGAAAATAGTATGAGTAGGCTCTTTCTTGATTCAGATTTTAGAAAACCCAAAAGTTCTATCATTGTCAAATCTGGACTACGGTGTCTAATTCAAGCAATCTTGATATGCCAAAATCAACACCTTTAGAATTGATGCCAATACTTTTCAATGCCTATATATACATAATACAACAATTCAAACTCTTCACTTATTTCACTTTGTTTCAAACAATTGAGCTCCGTCCTCATGGTAAATCTAAATTATAGCTTTGGAAAAATAGCGTTACTTTTTGAGATACTGAATTCAGATATTCCACAGTCTTCATTTTTAATTTGTCTATGTTTTGAGTCTAGACCAAGACTCATCATCAAGACTTATTTACAAAGAAGAGGAACGGGAGTAATAAATATGATTAGGTGAGTTGTCAAGATGGGAAGCTGACCAGCTCAAGATAAATGATTTTTATTTAAATTCATTATTATTATCAAGGATATCAAAACTTCATTCAAACCCATGATGACTATTAAACAAATAATGAAATCCATCAAGGACAACCAGGAGCAACTCCAGTAGAAAGGTGTTTCAGTTGTTATTGTGGAGAACACTATATTGGGGAAACATGTAGGTTAGTCAAGATCAGACTCAAAGAGCATGGTACAGATATCCGTAATGAGAGAACTCGTTCTCCAGCTTTAGTTGAGCATGCAAGCCAAACAAACCACCATATATGTCTTGAAGACACAAAGGTCATTGCCAATGAAAAACATCATTTTAAGCATAAAGTTCATGAGGCACTTGAGATCATAAAACACCCACATAACCTCAATAGGGATGGAGGCTTGGAAATTAGCAAAAATTGGATCTCTCTTCTCACCCCCATTATTTAAAATGGCCCTCCCTTTCTCATTGCCCTAACCATTCTTCATCTTTCCCGCCCTCTGTCCCCCTACCCCTCACAATTAGCCCCTTATCACACTCACCCCTCCTCTTAGACTTAATCATGCTCTTCCCTTTAGAATCTTAACCCTCTTCCCCTTTTTTATCCCTTCCTTTCATTGACCCTACTCTAGGTCAACCAACTCCTCTCCTAACCATAAAAATAATATTAAGCATTATAAAGAAAGAATACGCTCACAATATAGTAACTAGACTTCATATTAAATATAATTAAGATTCAATTTATAATACATTAACAATAAGCTAATAGCATAAGACATATGATGTTAGAATCTAAATATTAGTATAATAATACATTAAACTTCTTTGCTACAAATTAAACTATTAAAATTAATTAAAATAAAATAAAAAATTTGAAAAATAAAAACTTAGTACAATAATTTAAGAAAAACCTAAAAACATAATAATTTTAAGGAAAACCTAGAAACAAGCTAGCTACATAAACTTAAATTAATCAATAATCAAAGCATTATGAGAAACAATTTACCAGACACCTCTCCTTTAAAACATAGATAAATAAAAACTTAATTAGAATACAAATTTAAAAATAAATAGGCAATTTATTAAAGTAACTCAACTTATTATATTAGTTGAAAAACAAACTAATAACATAAAGTTAAATTAAGCGATAATTCAAAATTAAGAAAAGCAATTTATAAACATAAATAATTGTATTTAATTATAATAAATTTAAAAATAAAAAGGGCAACCATTAAAATCAATTATTAAAACAAATTAAGTATTATAGAGAAATTTATCTAAATTAGTAATTTATTAACAATTTATTAACAATAAGATAATAATAATGAATTTAAATAGAAATCATTTATCTTGAGTTGGTTGGCTTCCCATCTTGACAACTCGCCTAATCATATTTATTGCTCCCGCTCCTCTTCTTTGTAAATCAATTCTCATTATGAGCCTTGGTCTAGACTCGAAACGTAGACAAATTAAAAATGAAGACTGTGGAATATCCGAATTCAGTGTCTCAAAAACCACACCACAGAAATCTACAAACCATTAACGTTAATTTTACCAAGTTTCATTCATAGTCATCTTGCAAAAAAAAATTGCATTCATTTCCTATAATTTATAAACTACATTGAAAGATATTTAAATAATAAAATAGTTGAAAAATGACATAAATTTTGCATTCACTTCTGATAGTTGATAAACTATTTTAAATAATAAAATAGTTGAAAATGATATTAATGGGTGAATAATAAATAAAATATAAGAGAAGAAAAAGGAGATAATTTTGTATTACTTTTAAAAATGTTGGATTTCATTACCTATGTTGAAAATGCAGCAAGAAAATATATTTTTGACTGTGTCTTGGTCAAAATAGATTAAAATTTGAATTTCCATTTCACCATAATACTTGGAGGTAGTTAACTAAGGTGGCATGGCTCTTGTTACTCAGTTAACTCAGTAAATTCAATTTGGAGACACTTGAGTTCAGTTCTACATGATTGATTGCTAATTTGTAGCAATCTATTTTAGTTAATTTGAGGTATTATCAATTTAACTAGTTCTAACTGTCAGAAGAACTAGTGGAGGTCAAGTTGTGGATGTGTAACTTCAACCACACTCAGTGATCAAGAAGTTAACTGATCAATCAACCCAAATTAATTGTTTCATGCAAATAATTCGATTTACCCAGTTGAGATGGAGATTCCAAGGTAGTCTACTATCAGTTGTAGCATATTCCCATGTGTACAGGTGGTGCATGTAGTCAGAGATTGACCTAAGCCTATTGTGCAATTCCTTGGTGTGAAATTGCTAAAAAATAGGGGCAATTTCCCAAGGGAATGGCGCAAGGAAACAAGAGCTTGGGAAGGCTTAAAATTGGCTAAGTGTTGGGCTAGGTTCAGACAGTTAGGTAGAGGGACAGACTATACACTTGCAAGGTGTGCTCAGGATTAAGAAAGCAATGTATTTCTTCTATATTCTATGATTAATGCAATACAGATAGTAAGCGGTTTTGAGCAGTTGCATTCCCCTAGATAAGTCTTTGTGCAGGTGTGATGTTTCATTATGCATGTCTATGATTCTTATTTTAGATGGTGAATTTACTTCCATAGATGAGTAGAATAGCTTCAAGTCTTGTGATTTAGTAAGTTTCACGAGCAATATTGATTCACAAGGAAAATTTTAAGGATCAAAAATTTTCATGAAGTTTAAAAACATTGGCGAATCTCACTAATCCCTAATATGCAAACTATAAAATGTTTATTGATATATTTGTAAAATTATTCAAATTTATAATGATTTTATATATAGTCTCTATATAGTGTTGGTGATTTTTAAGGTAAAATAATTTTATATTCTAAAATTTGGGCAAATCATCTTTTATAAAAAATGGAAATTGGTAAATCTTTTTTGTGGAAAAATCATGGAAAATTATTCCACTGGGCGAACATTAGCCCCTAAAATTTTCCATGGTATTGAATATTCGCATTAATTTCTACATGGTATCAAAGTTGGAATCGATGTAGATGATCTAAAATCTTTTGCTTATAGATGTGTTAAAGAATTACATGCATAAATTGTAGCTTAACATAGAAAACTTAATTTGCACATGAGAGAAGAGGAAAAACACATAAAGCATGAAAGAAGACATCAAGACTTGATAATGGAGTTTGTACAACTTGTACTATGTCTCCGGGCCCTGCTTGATCAATGGGGAGACCTTCATTCATTAAGTGGCATGAGAAAAAAGAGTATAAGCATCAGTTACAAAAAGGAGTTTTATACCTCCATACTAAAAAATAGTCAAAAAAATATAGAACTCTGATTGAGAAACGAATAGCGCCATTATGTTCGTGGCGTTGAGAAGTGCTGAAACCATATAAAATTTGTCAAATTCTGACAAAGTGAAAATTCAGCCCTCCTGCAAAATTCTGCCTCAAACTGCGTGCACTGCCTCCTCTCCTTGGGTGCACTGACAAATTGTGTTTAAGTATAAACTGGGTGGCATATTTTTCAATGAAATTGTTATGGCGTGTTGGTTGGAGATATGTTTAATAGGGAGGAGGTCGGGCGGTCAAACCCCGCCTCCTCCTTTTTTTATACACCGAATATTTTTTTAATTTTAAACACCCCTTAATTTTGAATTATGGGTTGGGTTGTGCCCACCTTGGGTGGCCCGCCCACCATACCCACCTCCATTGGTCTCCATTAATTAAGGGTTGGTGGTTGCGTTTGGGCGTGGTTGGGTCCGTGCCCCAAGGGCCGGCCTACCACCCGCAATGTTGGTTAACGGTGCCGAGGTGTGGGGTGGTGGGGTCATGGCCGAGGTGTGGGGTGGTGGGGTCATGGCTGCCCCACCCCATGTTAATTGTAGTTCCATGGGAGGGGACAGGGGTCATGGCTTGCCCCTCCACTATTATTTTGGTTGTGTGCAGATGGAGTTCGGGTGGCGGGGTTAGTGGCCTGCCACCCCTTTTTTTATATATTTTTTTGTTATATAAAACAAAACTATGCATTTTTGGAAATTCAGTTTTGAACCGAAGGAGTGTTTTTAACAAGGCCACGATTTTGCCCGGAATCTGTTCAGAGTTGGCCAGATTTTGTTTGCCAGAAAATTTCAAACTATGCCTTCATTAATCCTGTCGAGTCATCAAAAATCAACCCAACTTTGACTACCACTATCTCCTTCATCCGGACTCAGATTGGAGTGTCATTCGCACCGTCGGAAATAGAGCGACAAGCACTTTGATCTGATGTCAAGTTCATTGCCTTTCCGCCACTTTGAATTTTGAGCCTTTTCCATGCCACTGGTGTCTAGATATCCTCCTAGATCAATCCTCCCCATTGAGGAGCTTTTGGACTGCCAAAAGCTTTATTAGTCAATTGGCAAGTGAGGGAATTGTTCCCTCACTCTTTCTTTTTCTAACCATTTTGCCTTGCTAGGGTGCATCCCCTTGAAACCAACTCGAAGGTATTCTACATCTCCCCATCGTGAAGTCCTTGTTCTTCTGTCAAGGATGATGTCTTCAGGTAACTCATTGAGATACTCTGGTGCAAAGTCATCAACTATAGGAACTGTGCCCACCTCTTTGGTATCCATAATCAATGGTGGCTCATACAACTTTAAGTTTTCCACGTTCACTACGGAGTACATTTGCATATATATCGGTAAATCGAGACGAAAGGCATTTTTTCCAATCTTCTCCACGATGGTGAATGGACCATACCAGATAGGTCGCAACTTCTTCCCTTCTCCCTTCATCCTGTCCTTGCTGATATGGAACCACACTTTGTCGCCCACTTGAAATTGATGGTCGACTCTGTGTTTGTCATGTTGAGCCTTGTATCGGGCTTGATTTTTTTCCAACTGCTCATGTACTGCTTGGTGAATCAACTGGATCTGATGAATGAACTGTTGCGCTTTGTCCTTGTCATCACATCCACTGGAGTCATCTTCCCTTCCAAAGACCATATCAAAAGGGTCTTTTGGCAGGTAGCCAAAACATGTCTCAAATGGTGAACGATGCGTAGATGAGTGTATTGCTCAATTGTAGGAATGTTGTACATATGGAAGATGCTCATCCCACAACTTAGGATGTTTCCCACAATAGCCCCGCAAAAAGTGCACCAGGGTGTGGTTGGCAACCTCTGTCTATCATTCAGTCTATGGATGAAATGTCGTGCTTCTTTTCAACTTGGTGTCCATCACCTTCCACAAGTTGGTCCAAAACTCTTGAAAAAAGTGAGAGTTCCAATCTGACACAATCGATGTGGGCAACCTAAAATGGACCCAAACATACTGAAATAAAAGATAAGCAGTCTGCTCTGTAGTGATCTGATTTTTACAAGGCATCAAAATACACATCTTACTAAAATGGTCAACAATGACATACAAATAGTCGTGACTTTTCCTAGACAAAAGCAAACCTCCTACAAAATCCATCGACACACTTTCCCATGGACAACTTGGAATAGGTAGTGGGGTGTAGAGCCCGAGTTTTCTATTAGAGGGCATTTAAATAGAACACATCACACAACCCTTTATATAGCGAGTCACAATGTTCTTCATATGAGGCCAAAAACAAAATCTTTGTACATGACCCAAAGTTTTTTCAACACCCAAATGACCAGACACAAGGGAGGTGTGGGCCTCTCGAATTACATGTACCCTTTCTCCTGTGGGTATGCACAATTTACCAAGGTGATACAACAATTTCCCCTACAAGTGATAGTTGTCCCCCTATGAACCATGGGTTAATTTTGCATAAATCTCCTTAAAGTCATCATCGTTAGCATATTGTTCAACATAACTTTTAAAAGATAATGAAGCATTATACAAAATAACAAAAGCAGAAATTGGAGGGTGAGATAGCATATTGGCCTCTTTGTTGCTAGTGCCCTTCTTATACTTTATTACCAGATGAAACTACTAAATAAAACCCATCCACCTGAAATGAAGAGATTGCTGCAACTTGGTTTGTGACTGAAGATACTGCAAGGGCTGATGATCCGTATGGATGATGGTCTCCTTGTGGATCAAGTAGTGTTTCTACTTTCTCACACTCTGGACCAAGGCATATAACTCCTTGTCATAAGTGGTATAGTTTATCACAATCTGAGAGAACTTCTCTGAATGGTAACATATCGACTTCTTTTGTTGCATCAGTACAACTCCCACAGCATATTCGTTGGCGTCTGTTTCGATCTTGAATGGTTGTTGGAGATATGGTAAGGCCAAGACCGGTGCAATGTTTATCTTTTCTTTCAGTGTTTCCAAGGAATTCTATTGTTTTCCTCCCCATTGAAAGACTTGCTTTGCACTTGTCAACGTGTGTAAAGGTGTTGCAATAATAGAGAAATTGGCAATAAATTTCCTCCAATACTGTATTGCACCCAAAAAGCTGCGAATCTCAGTTACACTAGTAGGCGTAGGCCAATTTAAAATTGCTTCAACTTTAGAAGGCTCAATTTTCAGCTGACCATGACCAACAATATGACCTAGGTAAACCAAAGAGGTTTTCCCAAACTCACACTTTGACAATTTTACATAGAGTTTTTCGTTTTTCAATACATCAAGCACTTTCTTCACATGACATACATGCTCATTCCAACTTTTACTAAATACACGAATATCATCTAGATATACAACAACAAATTCATCAATGAAAGGCCTAAATATATCATTCATGACCCTCATGAAAGTGGTTGGAGCATTTCAAAGTCCGAATGGCATCACCATCCATTCGAACAATCCCTATTTGGTCTTGAAGGTGGTTTTCCACACATCCTGCTCTGCAATTCCGACCTGGTGATAACCACTACGCAAATCCAATTTGGTGAAATAGATAGCATTCTTTAACTGATCTAATAAGTCATCAATGCAGGGAATAGGGTAACGATTTTTCACCGTGATTTTGTTTAGTGCTCGATAATCCACGCACATCCTCCATGTGCCATCTTTCTTCGGCACTAAGACAATTGGTGAGCCACGTGGAGAAGTGCTCGGTCTGATGACCCCTTCGTTCAATAGCTCATGCACCTGCTTTTTGATCTCCTCCATCTCAATGGTCGACATCTTGTACATGCCAATATTTGGTAAAGGAGCGTCATGTTGCAAATGGATCTCATGTTGGATTTCCCTCTTCGGAGGTAATCCCCTTGGTTCCTGTAACATCTCATCATAGTTAGAAATAAATTCACATAATTCCTTTTTATGCACATGATCACAACCCTGGAAAGCATCGGATAATTCTGCATCTTTTCCCCTTACAACCATAAGCATGCAACCCTTACTGGAATTCACCAACCTCTTCATTTGTCCTGCACTTACAAGGATGGCATTGATTTTAGTTTGATGAGCCCTTACAATATATTCAACCCCATATTTTGTGATTTGGTATTTGTTTTCATGACGAAAGAAGATTGCCTTTCTATCATATAGATATGGACTCCCTAACACCATGCCACAAATATCCAATGGTATCACATCAAGTTTTACCTCATCCACTAACTTAGAAGCGAACGCAAATTTAACCTTACACTGCTTAGTTACATTCAGTTTTGCTTTATCATGTATCCATCCAAGTGGGTAAGGTTTTGGATGTGGTTTGGTTTCCAAGCCTATCTTCTTTACTAGGACTTTGAAATTAAGCTTGCTTGGGATCCGGTATCAAATAGAGTTTCCACTTTTGTATGATTTATGATAACTCTAATATGAAATAGCTCAATTCTCTTTCATTCATTAGGAAGAGATTCATCTATTGAACTAGTGCCTTCATGTGATTCAGAATTAACATGAGGTATAAGATTACCTTTTGTTCATGTTCTTGTGATCAATGCTTCATTTCCTGAATCATATCCAAGGTCTTGCTGCATAGTTGCCATTGTCTTCTGCTTGCCTTTTCCTCCATACTTCTTTGGTCTCTCTTCCCGGTACTGTTTCCAACAATGATCGTCATCATGACCTTCCTTTTCGCAGTCATTGCAATAAGGTATTTCTCCTTCATCTTTCTTGGTTGATGTTGTCCTCTTCTCCTTTACTTTTCCTTTCACTTTGGGATTTCCATTTGGAGGTTTGAAAGGTGGTTTCTTGAAATGGTCATCTCTTTCATTTTTGCCCTTGTTCTCAAGATGGATGGCCTTTAAACTGGTCGAGTCAATAGTAGTTGGTTCAAACAATAATAAGGAATGTCTAAGGTAACTATGTAATGATCCAATATACATAGTTACTACTTCAGGTGAGTCAAGTGCAATGCCCAAATTAAGTGCCTGTTTTCTAAATTCCTCTGTAAAGCTTTGAATATCCTAACCTCTACCTTGCCTTAAGTATTGCCAATCCATTAAGGCTTTTTGTTTATAACCCAGGGGATAGAATTGTTCCTTTAATGCAGAAATGAAACTAGGTCATGAGGAAAGAAGATTACCCACACTCTTACTGCTTCACAATTTTCTCTCCCGCCAAACGAGAGTGGTGCTACTCAGCCGAAGAGAGGCCAGCTGAATCTTTGCCTCGTCCTCTTCGATCTGCTGAATCTTGCAATAGATTTCAATCTGCCTAATCCAGTTATTAAGCTTTTCTACATTACTTTCACCATTAAACATGGAAATATCAAATTTGACATCTAATTTAAAGAAAGGTTTCTTAGATGCATCCCTTGAATTTCTATGATGATGGTGATGAGAGGAAGGAGAAGGAGGGGGTTATTCTCCTCCATTTCCATGCATTGAACCTTGTTCTTCTAGATTTCTCTCTTCTACTTTCTCTAGCCTTGAAAGCAACTGACCGACATTCTCTACCATTGTATAGAAGGTTTTGCGGAAATTGTGCTCCTCTTCGTGACAAGCCTCTTCATCTGCCATGTTTCTCCTTCGATGTGCATGCCCCACTTCGGGATCGAAAGACTTTAGTTTCCCTTCGCCTCTTCGGAGCCTGTTTCTTGTTAGCATACAAACATTCAATTCACATCTAAAAAGACTTGCTCTGATACCACTTGATCCAAAATATTTTGCTTATAGATGTGTTAAAGAATTACATGCATAAATTGTAGCTTAACATAGAAAACTTAATGTGCACATGAGAGAAGAGGAGAAACACATAAAGCATGAAAGAAGACAACAAGACTTGATAACGGAGTTCATCCCACTTGGACTACGTCTCCGAGCCTTGCTCAATCAATGGGGAGGCCTTCATTCACTAAGTGGCATGAGAAAGAAGAGTACAAGCATCAATTACAAAAGGGAGTTTTATACCTCCATACTAAAAAATGGCCGAAAAGTGCAGAACTCTGATGGAGAAATAGAAAGTGCCATTGCGTTCGTGGTGTCGAGAAGTGCTGAAACCATATCAAATTTTTCAAATTCTGACAAAGTGAAAATTCGGCCCTCATGCAAAATTTTGCCTCAAACTACGTGCAACTCCTCCTCTCCCTGGGCACACTAACAAACTGCATTTAAGTATAAACTAGGTGGCGTATTTTTCAACGAAACTATTATGGTGCATTGGTTGGAGATATGTTTAATAGGGAGGAGGGCGAGCAGTCAAACCCCGCCTCCTTTTTTTTATACACCGAATATTTTTTTAATTTTAAACACCCCTTAATTTTTAATTATGGGTTCGTTCTGGCACGCCCACCGTACCCACCTCCACTGATCTCCATTAATTAAGGGTTGGTGGTTGCCTTTGGGCATGGTTGGGTCCATGCTCCAAGGGCCGGTCCACCACCCGCAATGTTGGTTAACGGTGTCGAGGTGTGGGGTGGCAGGGTCATGGCCGCCCACCCCGTGTTAATTGTTGTTCCGCAGGAGGGGCCGGGGGTCGTGGCCGGCCCCTCCACTATTATTTTGGTTATGTGTGGATGGAGTTGGGGTGGAGGGGTTGGTGGCCCGCCACCCCTTTTTTTATATATTTTTTTGTTACATAAAACAAAACTATGAATTTTTGGAAATTTGGTTTTGGACTGAAGGAGTCTTTTTAACGAGGCCACGATTTTTCCCAAAATCTAGACGGAGTTTTCCGGATACCGTATGCCGGAAAAGTTCAAATTATGCCTTCATTAATCTTGCCCAGTCATCAAAAGTAAACCCAACTTTGACTGCCTCTATCTCCTTCATCCGAACTCAGATTGGAGTGTCATTCACATCGTTGGAATTAGGGTGACGAGCACTTCGATTCTGTCAAGTTCATTGCCTTTCCGCCACTTTGAATTTTGAGCCTTTTCCATGCCACTGGTATCTAGAGATCCTCCTGGATCAGTAGATAATATATTTCAAAGTTGTCATTGCGGGAGATTTGAATTTGAATATGAGTGTTGTAGGTTTTCTTTAGGACAGAGAACATGGCTTTCAATGGACTTGGGCTTGAGTATGCCTTGAAAGGCACCTCAAACTTTGTTGCATAGAAGGACAATATGGAGGAAGTATTGGATGATAATGTTCTTTCTTGAAGTCTTTCGATTTCAAGCTAACATTTTCATGCCATAAGTGTCTGCTCTGTCTCTAGGTACATCAGTTATTGAGCATCTTTTCAGCGGTACGGGTAACATGGATTCCAAGATAGCTAGATCAAAGGACATTGTAGAGAGCAACATTGGAGATGTAGTTAAATAGGTGTTAATGAACTTGCCCATCTATGCATACACAAAATTTTTCATAGAGAAGGACATGAAGATAACATGGCAGGAAATAAAGGACCTCTTTGCAGGCATCTTCAAGGAAGATCTGGAAGATCAACGGGTCTTACGTCAACATCCACAAGCCAAGGTTGTATAACGTTGCATGTAGGTACCCTCCTTCCCATGTGTGGAGATTATTCACTGGATTATCTCACATATCAATCCCAAGGAGATGAAATTGAGTAGTGCCAGTGGAATCAACTTGCTACCTTCAGGATGGATGACTATCATCAGATGTATCACTTACCATATTCGATGAACCGCATGGATGCACTCTTCTATACTCCCAACAGCAATGGGAACAGTAGATACATGATGAAGCATTGGGTAAAAGAGCCATTGAATTTCAGGTCAACACCCAATTAGATCTACAAGACTAAGCCACTCATGAAGGCCTACCAACTCTTGGTCATCTTTGCATGCTACTTGTATGGTCAAGAGAGCATGAAGACCTTTCCGCAGAGTTGGGTGGTTGTGTTGGATCAGTTGAAAAATGAAGGAAGGCCATACAACTAGTCAGATATGTTGGCTCTTCAGCTGAAAGTGCATATGTCTAATTCCCAGAATCCACCTAAGGACGCAAAAGCAAGATTCTTTATGTCTGCGTACCTGCTTGATGCAATTTGTTCCCAACATTAGTTTCCTGGCATTGGTTGAACATGGACACCATCAGAGAATCTTGTGAACATTTATTGCAAGTTTCTTTCTTAGTGTAGCTATTGAGGGTTCATGGCAAGTCTCTCTGACCACTTCATCACCCTAGTTTACAAGATGATCTTCGAGCAAGATCCACCTTGCATGTCCCAAGAAGCAATGCAGACATTGCTTAACATTGCAGATTGGTATGCCTCACCTGGTGGCACCTTCATCAGGATGTTTGGCGGAGATAATCCTTTCTATGTGCTACCAAGGTTTACCACGGATAATTTGTTCATGCAAGAGGTTGCATATCACATCTCCATAGGGTTATCAGTGGGACTGCACAGGAGGAAGAAGGCACCATGGCCTGCTCTTCCTTTGCGGATTGAATTGTACGAAATTTGGAGCTTTAAGGTTGCACATGTTGAGGTCAAGGACTTAGAGAAGTTTTAGTTCAACACTACGGATTTCAATCTGTATGGTCCTCATTGCATATGCAATAACCATTGTTTGAAGTTGTATTATCCATGGATCCACGGTGCATGTCATTGTCCAAAGGAGGACCCTTGGAGGTATTGCTACAACTCCTCTAAGATCAATGAACCAGTCAACATGGCTATAGAATGGAAAGCAGCACTGTAGGTAGCAGTACCATAGGAAGCAACAGAAATAGTTGTAGTGAGAAGAAAACTAACGAAAGACAAATGAAAGAGGAATATTGTCGAGAACCCAAAGGCTGAGAAAAGATACAAGTTCATATAAGATCTTATAGTTGAGAAAGTAGCTATGGAGATAGAGGCGAAAAGGCAATAGTGCATTAGGAGAGTAGAACAGAGGAAGAGAGAGAAGAAAAGTTTAGAGGATGCAGAGAGGAACTTGGAGGAAACAGAGAAGAAGCTGAAAGAAGAGAAATAGCTAAGAAGGAGAGAGGGAAGAGATGTAGAAACAGGGACATGAGGAAAGGCAAGGCATAATGATAGAGCAAACTGCACCTATATAGGTTGAAGAATTAGAGCAACCAGAAGCAGAAGAAGAGTAGGGTAAATAGGTACAGGTTCGGGAACTTGCTCAACAAATTGAGCAAATGATCAAAGAAATAGACATGGAGTTGGAATAGGAACCACAGGACCAAGACAATGATCTCATGCCGAGAGTATCTGAGGTTGCTCCACAACCTTTTCCACCTCCAGAATCAGAACCAATCCCAAGCGAGCAAGGAGAGATTTTTCTCCTTAATGATGATTCGGTGATGGATATGTACAATTTGTCATTTGATGAGTAGCAGAAAAGGATTGTACAGACACGAAGAAAACAACTCCCGGATGATCATGCATCACTTGCACAAATAGAGGAAAGGTTGATTGTGTCATATGTTAGAAGACACCCAACTGCCATGGCCGATGCTTCTAAGGCTTATGCAGAAGCCACGAGTTCAACGGTCAAGTTCTTGATAGCAGAGAATGATCGAATGGAAAAGGACTTGTAAGAGGCTAGGCATAGAACAAAGCAGTCCATAGGATCCACTATGGTAGAGATGAGAAAAGCATTACTCATAGAAGTATTGACTCTTGAGACCACCATGCGAAAACTATATGGCAGATTTTTCACCGTGCACAAGGCGGTTGTCTGTCTATATGGTTTTAAGCAGCAGTGCATGAAAATTTCCCAAACTCTCAAAGACATCCACATTGCTAATGCACATATACAAGAATGGTCAATGAGGTACAAGGGATCCCTTCTTTACTTGCAGAAGATAATGAATCCATAGGCAGAGCTAGATAAATCACAGATTCAGATGTTGATCTAGAACTATGAAAAACTCCCTTCTCTCATCACCATCATGGAGGCTTCCTATGCATGGTTGTTCAAGAGTCTAGATGTCACAATGAGGACACACATGATCCTTTCAATCGGATCCCTCACTCAAGCCATGAAGAAAACCAAGTCATGTTGGAGGTCAATAGGTACATAGAGCAATTGATGCGAGAGGCCACCAACGATGACTTGCAACTAAGAGCAGAAAACATGTAGAAGTAAATCGGTGGTCCAACCACACTCAGGAAAATGTTTCGCATGCTTCAATATGAGTTGGACAGAGGTTTTAGAACCATATACCCAGAAGCCATGGAGGCAAGGTTCTGTTTCGAGAAAGACATCACCAAATAGTACGGGGACATAATAGCATAGTACCAAGCTTGGTATTAGTTCATCACCAAAGACCATGAAGAGGAGGTTGCCAAGTTGGTCTTTCCCCAAGATTTCAAGTGATGGTGTTTTTCTTGCTAAGCGGACTCAAGCCTATTTTGTCCCACATGGGTATATGTGGAAATTGTATTATTATTTGTAAATATATTGCAAGTAAATTCCAAGTGTCATTAGTGGAATGTGAATAATCACAATGTAATGTAAAGAGTTATTTGTAAAGGAGTTGAAGATTCATGAGGGTATTCAAAGAGTCAAAGGGGAATTTCAAGGGTCACCCCACCATTTGTTATATATAGAACCCCATAACTCATAGTACAAGCTTTTGGAGCCAAGCTTTTGGCTAGACATTGCTTAGAGAAGGCTCGGAGAGTATTTTGACGAGCCTTAGCTTTTCCATAACGTAGCGCAAGTATAGTTATTTGGAGGAGCAGGCAGTGTTGACTATAATGTTCCACTATTAGGGCTAGTGGTTTTCAATGGTGTATGTATGGATGAAACTTTCACTTAATAATAATATAACTCAGCGAGCGTGTTTTCATGCATATGTGTTATTAGTTCGACTATTTTGGTTACTTTAACAATGTATGTTGTTTAACTTACGCGTTTGTGTTGTGCAATTGTATGATTCTTGTTGTAAACGTGTTGTTGGTTTAACCCGTAACTTTAGTTTGTGGACTATTTCGCTTCTAGCTTGTGATGTCTTTCCGCTCATGTGTTCCTTTCAAGTTGCGTACTATTACAGGATTCTAAGGGACACACTTCCTTTTCCCCTTCATGTGTTAGAACCCCACTGCATCTCACTTGACTCGCTACAAGGTCACACACTTGCTTCCAGCCAAATCTATCTTACTTACCTCTACACACTAACGCGGTGAAGGTGTTACTTTACTACCCATTGCAGGGACTCCTACTCTAAATGGTTTGAGGTCTAGTTGGGACTTCTTACTGGGGAGATCCCTTGACATGTTGGTGCGTCCAGCACCATCAACACATAATTTATATGATTTACAATCACTTGGTTTGGGTGAATTTACCTAATATGTTTCCTCTAGAGGTAATTTTAGTTAGATTTGCATGGGGTGTGTTACACAGTATTTTGTCATGCCTCTTGCACTTCCCTGTGACATACTCTGAAGTTCCTAAAACATGATCATTTATGGTGCATTATTGCCTCTCCCTTCTCTCATCACCATCATGGAGGCTTCCTATGCATGGTTGTTCAAGAGTCTAGATGTCACAATGAGGACACACATGATCCTTTCAATCGGATCCCTCACTCAAGCCATGAAGAAAACCAAGTCATGTTGGAGGTCAATAGGTACATAGAGCAATTGATGCGAGAGGCCACCAACGATGACTTGCAACTAAGAGCAGAAAACATGTAGAAGTAAATCGGTGGTCCAACCACACTCAGGAAAATGTTTCGCATGCTTCAATATGAGTTGGACAAAGGTTTTAGAACCATATACCCAGAAGCCATGGAGGCAAGATTCTGTTTCGAGAAAGATATCACCAAATAGTACGGGGACATAATAGCATAGTACCAAGCTTGGTATCAGTTCATCACCAAAGACCATGAAGAGGAGGTTGCCAAGTTGGTCTTTCCCCAAGATTTCAAGTGATGGTGTTTTTCTTGCTAGGCGGACTCAAGCCTATTTTGTCCCACATGGGTATATGTGGAAATTGTATTATTATTTGTAAATATATTGCAAGTAAATTCCAAGTGTCATTAGTGGAATGTGAATAGTCACAATGTAATGTAAAGAGTTATTTGTAAAGGAGTTGAAGATTCATGAGGGTAGTCAAAGATTCAAAGGGGAATTTCAAGGGTCACCCCACCATTTGTTATATATAGAACCTCATAACTCATAGTACAAGCTTTTGGAGCCAAGATTTTGGCTAGACATTGCTTAGAGAAGGCTCGGAGAGTATTTTGACGAGCCTTGGCTTCTCCATAACGTAGAGCAAGTATACTTATTTGGAGGAGCAGGCAGTGTTGACTATAATGTTCCACTATTAGGGCTAGTGGTTTTCAATGGTGTATGTATGGATGAAACTTTCACTTAATAATAATATAACTCAGCGAGCGTTTTTTCATGCATATGTTGTTATTAGTTCAACTATTTTGGTTACTTTAACAATGTATGTTGTTTAACTTACGCATTTGTGTTGTGCAATTGTATGATTCTTGTTGTAAACGTGTTGTTGGTTTAACCCGTAACTTTAGTTTGTGGACTATTTCGCTTCTAGCTTGTGATGTCTTTCCGCTCATGTGTTCCTTTCAAGTTGCGTACTATTACAGGATTCTAAGGGACACACTTCCTTTTCCCCTTCATGTGTTAGAACCCCACTGCATCTCACTTGACTCGCTACAAGGTCACACACTTGCTTCCAGCCAAATCTATCTTACTTACCTCTACACACTAACGCGGTGAAGGTGTTACTTTACTACCCATTGCAGGGACTCCTACTCTAAATGGTTTGAGGTCTAGTTGGGACTTCTTACTGGGGAGATCCCTTGACATGTTGGTGCGTCCAGCACCATCAACACATAATTTATATGATTTACAATCACTTGGTTTGGGTGAATTTACCTAATATGTTTCCTCTAGAGGTAATTTTAGTTAGATTTGCATGGGGTGTGTTACACAGTATTTTGTCATGCCTCCTGCACTTCCCTGTGACATACTCTGAAGTTCCTAAAACATGATCAATGTTCATGAAACCCTAAAATGAGAATCATCGCCCTTATGAAGCTCAAAACCATGATGATCGTCTATTGCACCTTGTTAATCCAGTGATGGCATCGCTCTGTTCTCTCTCATACTCATGATGGTCTCAAAAAGGAAGTTTTTGCAAAGAGGGTGAGAAGCTTCACGATCTAGAAGCTTCCACAGTGGCAAGTTGGAGGTGGTTTCGCATAGATGAGGTCGAATCCTCCTAATTTTACCTCTTGGTCTCATCCCTATGACCTACCTACTTAATATGTGGGCCTAATCCTATCTTTGAAGGTGGTGTAACTCCCTCTCCCAGCCTATAAATTTCCCCCTTACCATTCCCAAATGGTTGATCTATGTCCATTTGTACCCCCATGTTGAGCTTGTGCTTAGAGGTTATTCATTAGACTTGGAGAAGGAGCGTTGGAGAGTTTCTTGGCTTGGACTTGGATTACCACTCAAGGAGAGTCTTTCAACATCAAGTTTATGGTTGTAAGCTTCCCATTTATTCTTTAAATAATAACACAACCGTTGGTTCATCTTCCCAAAATATATATGTTCATGTATGTATTCGTTTGTCATTCCTTGATCAGCTAAATAGATTGTTATTGGATTTGCTATTGGATTTGGCATGCTTTTTTGTCTCTTGGTTGTTTGTGCATGTACATAAGCGTTGAAAGAAGTAGGAATAAGACCTTGACACAAGTCGTTCGAGGATACAACAAAGGAAATCAAATTAACATCAAAGCAAGGTAGGCCTTCTCTCTTGTTCTATTTTTCAATCATAATCTAGGAAGATGTCTAGTTGGTTGTCCCTTCAGTTGCTATAGCCACTCATTAAGCTAGAGGGATTGTCTCTGTCCGCAGAGAGGATTAACCTTGTAAACAAAATGGCGACTTTGTTGGGGAGCCTATGACCCTTTCCTTCCTTTCCTTCTCCTTGTCTTTTGACGAGTTTGGTCAACCATTGATTTTTAGACTTCATTGCTTTCTTGCAGTCAGTGTCATTACCTGGCAGATGTTTGAAGATTGTTAACTTGAGCTGTTTTTGAAAATTTTAGATTTCTTTGTCCTTTTCCTCGACCATCGCGGATATGAGCTTGACAGTCGCGATGATATCACGGGTTTTTAAGTTACAGTAGCGATGATCGCTACTATACTAATGATAGGAGCGATGATTGCAGAAAACTTGGAAATTTAGGGTTTTCTCTTTGATTTTCAGTTTCAATTGTCTTCTCCTTGTGATTTACTAGTGTGTTTCTCATTAACTCTCTCAGTGTCTCCTTGCCATTGCCTTTTGACTTGGCTTGAGTGTTCTTGAAGTTTTATTAACCTTTTAGGGTTCTAGGTCTTCTAGGTCAACCTTAGTACACTTGTTGGTCTTCAGATCAAAGATTGATTGCATGCGTTAAAAAGTATTTGTGCATTCAGACATGCTTGCAGATCACTTTTGGTTCATGTGACTTAAATTTTTTCATTAGTGGATATAGTGAAATTTGCTTGAGCCTGATTTGATGAACAATAGATTACAAATCGATCGTCTCTTTGGAATCAAAAGGGAGTGTTTTCTTTGAAGTTTTTATGTTTCGAACTGAAAGTGAGAGTGATATTCTTTCCCTAGTTTTCGGAACATTTTGTGTTGCACTCGAATCATTGATGTGAAAGTGATTTTCATACTTCTCAGCTTGCTTTCATTCTCTTGTCCTTTGCACTAGATTACATTAGTTACACTTTGAAAAAGAGAAAAATCATCATTACATCTTAAGGAAATTTTTTCTTTAAGATTTGTTTTAGCACTGCATTTGCTTCTCATATGAAAGATTAGAATTCATATTTTGCATTTAGAATTTGAAGATGGTCATAGATGCATGTTGCATTTGGTTTGATGCATGATTTGAATGAATTTCTGTCGTACATAACTAGCCTTCATCGAATTGAAATATTTCATTTCATCATCTAGTTTGCATTTTAGGAAGCGAAAACATCATTAAGGCCTTGAAATTGAGACATAATTACAAGATTAACTTCAAAATATATCAATTAACCTAAGGAGAATTTGAAACATTAACAATCATATCTAGTGGTCTAGGATAGAGATGTGTTTCGGTGTCTTTAAAACTTAGCAATTTTCGTTCGCTTCAGCATTAGACAATGCTAGCACAGACTTGTGCTTCCCATACCATCGTACATATAAAGGGAGACCCATCTAGGTTGCAATCCTTTATCCATAGGAAGCCATGTCTTCTGCCCTATAAATGTGATACACCGAACACAACATTCAGGGAGATTGCCTGAGCGTACGTCAAGTCCTTGGTCAATTTATTGGCTAAGATGTATATTGCAATTCACGGTTACTTGGTACTCCTTTTACCTAGATTCACCTGAGTAGTCATTTGATCTTTTCTGACTCTTTAAATTTGAAGAGATCATCGAGAAACTTGTTCTTTCACACTCACAAAACTATTGAAAGCGACTATAGTCACTTTTTCGCCCTTTTCTCGACTCTTAAAAGATGAAAAGGAAATGTTTTTGTTTCTAAAATATAACTGCCATGGTAAACATGTCATCCCAAGCAGTTGCTTCTTAGACCAAATTGAGTAATTCCTTGTTAATTTCAAGATTGTAAAAGCTTTAATCAAATTGTTTCCTTTCCTTTTTGATGTTGAGGGGAAGAAATGGTGGCTGAACCATTGATTCCATCTCATAGTTCCCCTTCGTTGTTTGATACTGAAGGGTCCTCCCTAGGAGTTCATCTAGAACTTCCTGAGTTGCTTGAGGATCGAGGTGTTGAACTTGGAATTGCTCTGAGTATCGAACTTTTGTATTCTCATTCGCCTCCATCAAATTTCTGGTCACCACAAGAATTTGATTTGGATTCATTTGATAATCCTATCCAGACACCCAAGAGTCTGTAGACTCTAGAAAGTCTGCAAAGACTGGTTGTCTATCCACCAAACCCATCATTTGATCCTCTTGTGATATCTCCATAGCATTCATATAATCCGTACGATCAGTCTGGTATTCCTTTGGAGTTATCTCCTCAGACATCTCTAGTTCCTCATCGTCGGTTGTTTCCATCTATGGAGTCAGAAGGCAAGATCCCAATATCCTCTCCGGGACATTCGGAAGTTTCCACTACCCACACTCCTCATGTAGATGATGAGCAGGGATATGAGTTCCCTCAAAAGGCTTCCCTTTTACAGGAAGAGTCTTGTCTCTCTCTTATCCTAAGTTTAGTGAGCCCATATTTATGCATGGTTATACATCTCTAGCTCAGTTAGTTTTGGGCACTCCTAGTGCCTCGTCATTTTATCAAAACCCTATCTGGTCTTCTAGCACTATGCCTTCGTCTGGTTCGTTCATTCATAACACGACCTCTCGACCGATTGTACAAACCACAGTCGCTTTAGTTCCAGTTCAACCTACCATTCCATCTCAACCTGTTTCGTCATTTCGAGCGACTCTTTAGGTATCTAAGGTTAGGTATCGGTAAGTTCTTCTATCCCTCCAGTAAGTGGACAAACTGTGCCACCGCCTGGGGAGCAAGATCCAAATATCACCATGACGTCTAGCGAAATCAGTGTGAGTGGATTACAAACTCACATGTTTGGCATGAATCAACCCTTGTACGAAGTTATTCCTAACCCTGCTGGTCCATCTGGGTCAAGTAACGTCCAATACCAACAGCCATATATGGCTCAAGCTCTATTCCAACTGGCTTATGTCCCATATGGTTCGCAAGTTATGGTAAATCGACCTTACATTCCTCAACATGGGCCTTATGTTCAGCAAGGCCAATCCACTGTGCCTGGTGAATATGGCTAGATCCAATTTGGGAACTATCAATACCCTCAGGGTATCACCCTAGGAACTGTCCAGATACCCTTGAAACAACAAGGACAACCTTCACAGTAATAAGGGAAATATTTGCAGTAACAAGGGAAAGCATTGCAGCAGCAAGGAGAACTGCTACAACCACAAGGGAAACCTTTGCAATAGTCACAGCAACCTTTGCAGCCGCAGACGCAGTTTGTTCAGCAGTCATCCCAATCTTTGTCCTCGTAAGGCCAACCTTTGCAGCCGCAAGGTCAACCTTTACAACAACAAAGCCTGCATTTGCAGCAACAAGGTTAGACTTGGCAACAACAAGCCTTATATGTGTATCATCAAGGTCAGCCTTTGCAAGGTCGAGGTCAACCCCTACAATAGCAGGTTCAAAATCCTTACGTCCAGGGTCAGCAGGTTCAACAGCCTTATAACCCATATGCTGCGTACAATTCTTATCAGCAGCCTATGGCAGGGCAGTATCAAACCTACCCAGGACCGAATCCTCCTTATGGGTAAGGTATCCCTCAGTGGGGATAGAATCAGATTCCATATGGATAAAATCCACCACTATGGGGGAAAAATCCTTACCAACAAGGATGGACTCTGTAGTTTGGCTCTCCTTAAAGGCCCTATATGCCATTTAACACACAATTGCCTTTCTTGGCTACGTAGGAGCTGCCTGATGTTTCGAGGCTCATGAATGATCGCATTCTTCATTTGCCATACTAGCCTCTAGTTCCATTGAAGATTCTGAGCGATTTCCCCAAATTTGAGGGAAAAGCAAAGGAGGATCCACAAGCCCAGTGGTGCTCCTCCAATTCGTACATTGATGATTCTATCCATCTTCGACTCTTTCAAATAACTCTCACAAGTGTTGTTGCCAAGTGGTACATCGAATTACCTCGAGGTACCTACGGTGAATTTAACTCTCTTGCTATGGCTTTTCTCACTCATTTCCAGCTGCTAGTTTGCTATGAAACTAGCACCCATTTGCTTACGTCACTAAAGCAAGACACCGTGAACCACATCTATGATCATATCCATGAATGGAGACGTTGGAGTTACCTCATCAAGTTTGAGATTGTTAATGAGTTGTTGACAAAATGGTTCATAAAATCATTCGTCAGCAAAATTGCTAAGGACATAGTCATGGGTGGGTGTGTTATCAAAGAGAAAGTTATCGCTCATGCTCAGTATTTAGACCTAGTCTATTCACAATATGGCACTTTGTATGAGATGTTACCTAATGCTCCGGGACCATCATCGGATTTGAAAGCTTTGAAGTCTCCGAATACACCACCTATTGACGGTGTGATTGTTTTTGTGTCTCAGATTCCTACAAAAGCTTCTTCGAAGCAGAAATCAGTCTCGAACACTGGTTCCAATAATCCCTCTAAGAATTCATCCAATCCTGGTAAAACCTCTAGGGTTCATGTTGTCCAGTCTACCGCGGTAGATAAATCCTCTAAAGGTAAAAAGAAAGGCAAAGGTAAAGCCAAATACGATGCCCAAAATAGGACCCTCCTAAATCTTCTGTTGATGATGCTTCTCCTAGAAAGTCGAAATATCCTTGCCTCATCTGTGAGGAGGATCATTACACTAAAGGAAGATCTAAATTTAGTCGCTTGCTAAAAGGGACTCTGGTTGTCTTAAAAGAACTCTTTCCATCACAACTGACCCAATTGGTAAACTAGCCTCAGTCTTCTGCTTCCTCAGATTCCCAAGTGTTCATGATGCAAGTTTTGTCACCTATCTTGATCGCTACTCGAACCAAGGAATATCAAGCTACATCTAAATAGACCACGGAGAAGGAAGCCCATGATCCTCCTTCTACTTCTACTCCATCCTCTTCTGGTTTTCTCCATATCAAGTGCCCTAACAGTGAGTCTATCATCCGACCACCCACTAAAGGTGTTCTTCGAAAGTCATCTTTCAATCTGAATGCTAGAGCTACGCAACATTACAATATTGTTGATGATTTAGCTCAGGAACCTTCGACGATGTCTGCCTTGGAGGTTCTTCAATCTTGTCCAATGTAGCAGAAGTCACTGTTGTCTGCTATAGGTGTTATTGATCCTTCTAATTCGATTCTGATTACTTTCGATCTAGAGAATCATGTACCTCATCTTCCTCATCATATCACATTTCTGATCCAGGTTGTTATCAAAGGAAAGATGATTCATCGAAGGTTATTGATGAAGGTGCCTCGACCTACATCATGTCAGTTTCATGTTGGAAAGCCATTGGCTTTCCTCCTCTTAACCATTCTCCAAAAACCTTGGAATCCTTTGATGGCAAAGGTTTGTGACCATACTGTAACAGCCCAAAATATATATCTAATTAACGTATTAACATTAAATTTAAACTATGAAGAGTGTTTACCTGTGGTAGAAGTAGGCTTACCACAACAGGGTTTTGGGGACGACTCTCCTCCCAACCGTAGGCTCAATTGTGTAGGATTCTGCTACAACTGGCCACTCCTGAGCCCTCAATCAACGACTACTGCCAGTGCTCCTAAGTCTTAATATACCATTCTCCCAAGAGAATGAAAGATAGAATCTCGAAATGATAGAATGCAAGAATGCCTCTCATCTTCCTCACCATCTATTAAATAGAACAACATTGGATGGGGAACCACATGCACACACTCCATGTGTCTACATGCAACTTGATTTTTTTAGCCTTCTTGTTTTATTTCTTTACTTTTCTTTTGATTTTTAACTTTCTTGTTTTATTTTCTTCTTTTTGATAGATTTACTCATTCTTTTTATTGCTTTCTTTGTTTTATTACTATTTGTTCTTATTTAGAGCTTTAGTGTAGTTATTACTATTTTTATTATTTTTACTTATTTTCTTGTATAT
>APFE030156445.1:120352-136277 GCA_000404065.3 Pinus taeda
TATATTATTATTTATTATTAAAGGGAGGGATATTACACATACGGTATTCTCATGAGCTTACTGATTATGTTAGAAGGCAAGACTGTTGAATTAGAAGTATAAGTTGTACATGCCAATCTCAACTACAACCTTCTTCTCGAGCAAAGCTGGACTCACGCCATGTTTTGTGTGGTGTCTTCTTTGTTCTGCGTACTTCGCTTTCCTCATGAAGGAAAAATAGTCACAGTTGATCAAGTATATTTCTTTTCTTCTGGTTCGTCGAATGGTAATGTTCCTTATGTGGGAAATTTTGAGATTCCTTACGAGAGCATGGGCGTAGGTCTCTTCAAAGTCTCTGCTTTAATGGGTACTTTTACTCTCCCATCTCCAAATTTTCATTTAGTAAATATGATCTTGGATTCCACGGATCCTTGGATTATCCTTTCTAATGATCAAATTGACTCATTTTGTGATGTTATGCCTTTAATTCCATTGGAGATAGATTATCCAGAAATTGGTTTAGCTTCAATGGCCACTTCAAAAAACCATACTGTCTTCAGTATGAACCTGGACACTTATGTGCCATCCCCTTGGCTTGGTTCTTGCGATTGCTCGGATCCCTCGAATGAGACATTCCCCACTAACGAGAGTATTGTCGAGGTCATGTCTCTGGAGGAAGTTCCATGGAACAGTCTACATCAACGTTCTTCCTTTCTCGCTCACCTTGATGAGATGCCTTCATGTCCCGAAGCGTATGTTTCTCATCCCTTTACACCTTCATTTCAAACACTTGTTCAGGTATAGGAAGTCTTGGCCGAGGGTAATATGGGAAATATCACTACAACCCTACTCGTTAACATTTCAGTTTACCCTAAAATTGTCAAAATCTTTCAACTGGGGGCACCTTTTCCTCGTCATGAGATCAAGTTTTTCATGCCTCCTTTCATGAGATTTTTTCACCAAGTCTCTACCGTTTGCCCATTATCGTAATGGAGTTTTCATCTTATGACCCATAACCCTCACTCCCCCGAGGGGCATTGGGGCATAGCCTTTTATGAGTGTTACTCTATTATTTTGCCAAGTCGATGCTTACACGTCATGTCAACGGTGAAACTTCAGTTTTATTCTCTGTTGATTGATTACCCAAGTGTAGAAATGGACTCCATCTGAACTTTTTACGCGTGAAATTCATGTAAATTTACTTTTGTACATTAGTTTGTTAATTCATTAGTGTGCATTCTTGATTTTTTTCGTGTGTTTGTTTTCTTTGCAGACATATGTTTTTTTGCTTACCCTGTGTTCCACTCGGTTCGCAAATGTCATCAAGTCGTTACATTGGTTTTGCTGATGGTGCTTGATGTAGCACACGAAACCTTTCTTCCACAGCATGGGTACTCTATGACCCTAATGGTGAGCTGATTAACTTACAAGGTATATGCCTTAGTCGAACAACCAATAATATCGTTGAGTATAGTGCAGTTACTGAACTCTTGTCAGAAGCAGTTTCTCTTGGCATTAGGGATTTAGTTGTTAAGTTTGATTCACAGCCTGTTGTGTTACAATTGAACAATCACTATTTAGTAATAAATCCACAAATATTGCGTATGTATCTACATGTTAGATTTCTGGAAAGAAATTGTGATTACATTACATATCAACATATTCCACATAATTTAAATACATTAAGTGATGCATTAGCAAATCTTGTTCTTGATATACATTTGTGTCATTTGTAAAACTGAATCACGTTATGGACACATAAGTAGAAATAAAACATATATATATATATATATATAATATATATATACTATATCTATATCTAATATCATATATATATAATATAATATAATATATATATATTATATATATAATATATTAATAATTATATATATATTATATATATATATATATATATATATATATATATATATATATATATATATATAAATATATATATATATATATATATATATATATATATCATGTTTGCCAAAGTGTTTACATCAAAATGTCAAAAAATAGAGTGTTCTAAGACACTTGGCTTTCAAAGCCTACAAAATATGTAAAAGACTAGAAGAACTATCAAACTGTGCGGTGCTCATGGTAGAACGTGATTGCTCTGATCACTCGGCCTAATAATCAATGTAGTCTCGTAGAGACTCTGACTGTATGTCTCTGCGAATGCAGTGGAACATCATTGATGGTGGCATAATCTGGAACCTCTCGGGTGATTGCCTCCAGATTGCGCTCCATCTCAATTGAGGGGTCATCCCCTTCCTCATAGTTTGCAGCCACTATCAGATGGGAAGCTCGCCGTGCTATTGGAAACATGCCTGGTGGTCTCTCTGGTCCCACATCTGCACATTTATCGTAAGTTGATTCTTAGATTACATTCTCATAAAAATAATAAAAACTTGAAAAATTCAAAAAACAAGTTTTTACCTGAGTCGGTCTACTGTTTGCCTGGTGGTAGAGGTAGATCTGGATCCCCTCTGAAATATGTGCCTGCATAAGCATTGTCATCCACCATAAGTAGTTGGCATTCAAGCCAAGCAAATAAATGTGGTGGGTAGTGCATATGTTGGCCCGCACCTCCTCGAGGCATGAGTTGGCTCCATCTCATGAGCCTCAGATCTCGAGGGACAGGATGTGGTAATTCTGCCCACTGATACCAGAAAAGTGGTATTCGCTCCAATAAGGTCACTAGTATGGAACCAAACCCAAACTGCTTCAAGTGTCTGTGCTTACCCTTGGTCAGTTGGCACTTCATGTTCACCGAAAGACCTCTACACCAGTTGAAGATGGTGGGGGTCAAATAAGCAATACCGTACTAAAATTGAGACTTGGAAGCTTCATGAAGATCTTGCATGCCAAATACATGTGCCATGGTGAAAAATATTATTCTCAGAACGATGTTATTGGTGATTGTTGCAATCTTCACCTTAGCTCCATTGGTTAGCTCATCTCCAGGACAGTATCTATGGACTAGACACCTGGCACTCTCACCTCCTTGGCAAGATCCAAAGAGTTGAATGGATTCTCCTTGATAGGATAATCTCGTGATGAAATAGATGTCCATTTTCTCTAGTTCTAGTTCTTTCCCTTTGATGATGAAAATCTTGTGATCTACATTCTAAAGGTTGATCAGATAAGGTAGTAACTCCATCTGTGCCCTCAACCCTGTGGTCCGGAAGAATTTCAAGGGGCCACAATCCCTCAAAGCATATATGCATGCCATATCTTGATATGCTTGGTGATCCTCGGCCTCATGGCCTCTTTCTTTCCACTCTAGGACCATATTTCTCCTACAAACAACATTTAAACACTTTTTAATGCTTTTTCCATGGATAAAAATCAACTTTTTTTTGCTTTAAAATGAGTTTTTAATCTCCAAAAGTCGCTCTCAGCGCCATCGCGCATGTTTTTCAAAACAATGCATTGGCATCATGCAAGACTTTGGGCTCAAGCGAGACCATCATGGGTTCGATGACCATACCTACGATGGTCACCGGTGACCTAAATTTTTAAAATCCTCTTTTCTAGCTCAAAATTCACCATTAAAATTGCATAAAAAGGTAATGAAATGCAAGGGCAGGGATGAGGCTCTTACTTGTCGCAGATGAATCATGAAATGGTACCTCATATCTCCTGCAACAGGCGCTAGAAAATCAAGGAAATTAGGGCACAAAAACACTTTTAGAGCTTAGTTTGGGAAAATGGTAAAAAATTAAAATACTTTTGCCTATTTATAAGATTTGAAAGTCATTTTGTCAAATATTTTTGTAATATTTTAATATTTTCTCGATATTAGTGATGGGTGTGTTTTTGTGTAGTTACAGGTGCCTTCAATGTGAACAATGATCATTATTGACCGATTCTAGGAGTTTTATTTTACCTCTTTTTCGGACTCCTTAAATAAACGGAAAAGGAACCCCCTTGGAGTCATCTTTCATCTCTTTTCTGACTCTCGAAAATTGAAAAGATTATCGAGTACTTTTCATTTCGAACTCGTTAATGTAAATTAATCAACGTCACCTCAATATACGTTTACCCCTTTTTTGGGCTGAAACTGACTATTTATGAAAAAGGTACACCTTGATCGACATGGTCAAAAGGTTCCCTTGGATATTGTTTTCTACCTTTTCAGGTTTGAGGGACAAATTATGAAAAGAGACATGATGGAGTTTTTTTTTTGTTTTTTTTTCAAACTTTCTAAACATGAAAAAGATAGTGATTTATTCTTACATCAAGCTCGTTAAAATTTATTGTCACTATGACGAGACTGAGCTTCTCCTTCCTAGGGCTCATAAAACTTACTAGGATGGAGTCATTCAAAAGAAGAACTTACATAACAAGTATATGCTATCCCCTTCAATCTTGTGATAAAAATAATTGGGGTACTCGCTAGAAATTGCAAGGGAAAATGAAGATGAGACATCCTTTGTATAGGTAGCATGTCGCTCTTGAACATGACACTCTTCTGCTCTCGTGTCGTGTTTGGGATATCCTCAATTAGTCACTTATCCTCTTGGGTTTGGGTGATCCATATTGCCTCTCATTTGACTATTCCACACTGTGATCATGACCTTTAGTCCCATGTTGAATCAAATGCTACCACACTCCGGAGTCATGTCACCAATATGTTCAAGAGAAGTCCAATCTGCAATTATTTACCTATACATTATTTGAGTCATTGCTAAAGTCATGAATATCATTCCACTTTATTCCTTTTTTCATGTTGATGATGGGGGATTCATCATTTCCCTGCTTTGATGGGTCACTTCCTGTCGACTTCAGCTCACTATCCAAGAAGATGACTTAGGAACTCCCTTTCAGTACCTTAGCGCTGGCATGCCTTAATGGTTAGTTCTTCGCATCCGATGACAAGTCTTCATTACTGGCTTTCGATCGATTGATTCCACGACTGTTCGACCTCAACTTCGCTATCACATTCACGGATTGTACTATTGTACCTTGAGGTCCATTGTCATTATTGGTGATTTCTCTCATACATGTTAATGGTCCACATCATTGGTCAGTAATCATGTAGTTTTCTAGCATGTTCAACTTCAACACATTTATTCGCATGTTGGGATTCATACATTGATTGGGTTAGGATAGAGCGCATGACCCTGAGTCTTGTCTGTTATGGCTTAGGCTACATGGATTTTTATGTTGTTCATGATTGTGCACATGTTTCTACTATATGGATCGTTATGACCATACCGTGAGACTTAATGTTTATATTGATACTTGTTATCTGGATGGTTGTGCCCATACCATGGATCTTTTTATATATCCTTCATCATCTAGATGGTTGCGTCCATGCCATGGATTCATGTCTTATTATCAAATATGTATATGTATATGCATCCTTGATTTGCAAGTCTCTTGACAGTGTGTGTCCTCATCCTTGCCAAAAGCTCGTAAAGAATTTCAACCATCACTCCTCGTTCTGCCTTCATGCTTTAGGGGGCATCTGTTACACAGTATTTTGTCACACCTCCTGCACTTCCCTGTGACATAGCCTAAAGTGCCCGGAAAATTATCATTATATAGTACCCTCATCAATGTATACAACTCAGATCCCTCCTTTAACTTTTCCTGGAAAATATCTAGAGCTTTCCTTGAAGAAATAGCTCATGAAACCCTAAAATGAGAAGCATCACCCTTATGAAGCTCAAAACTGCGATGATCGCTTGTTGCACCTTGTTAAGCTAGCAATGTCATCACTCTATTCTCTCTCATACTCATGATGGCCTCAAAAAGGAAGTTTTCCCAAAGAGGATGAGAAGCTTCGTGATCTAGAAGCTTCCACAGTAGCGAGCTGGAGGTGGTTTCGCATAGATGAGGTCGAATCCTCCTAATTTGACCTCTTGGTCTCATCCCTATGACCTACCTCCTTAAGATTTGGGCCTAATCCTATCTTTGGAAGGGGTTGAAATCCCTCTCCCAACCTATAAATTTCCCCTACCATTCCCAAATGGTTGATCTATGTCCATTTGCACCCCTATGTTGAGCTTGTGCTTAAAGGTTATTCATTAGACTTGGAGAAGGAGTGTTGGAGAGTTTCTTGGCTTGGACTTGGAATACCACTCAAAGAGAGCCTTTCAACATCAAGGCTATGGTTGTAAGCTTCCCCTTTATTATTTAAATAATAATACAACTGCTGGTTCATCTTCCCAAAATATATACGTTCATGTATGTATTGGTTTGGCATTCCTTGATCAACTAAATAGATTGTTATTGGATTTTCTATCGGCTTTAGCATGCTTTATTGTCTCTTGGTTGTTTGTGAAAGTACATAAGTGCTAAAAGAAGTAGGAACAAGACCTTGGCACAAGCAGTTTGAGGATCTCAACAAAGGAAATCAGATTAGCATCAAAGTAAGGTAGGCCTTCTCTCTTGTTCTATTTTTCAATCATAATCTAGGAAGATGTCTAGTTGATCATCCCTTCAGTTGTTAGACCCACTCATTGGGCTAGAGGGATCATATTTGTCCGTAGAGAGGCTTAACCTTGTCAAAAAAGTGTAAAGGATTACTTGGCTATAGCCATTTGTCTACCTTTGATTTCTTAGTTTGAAAGTTTTGTAGTGGTGGTGTCAAAATACTTGAATATGAATAAGCCTAGTGAAGGATTGAGACCCCAATATGCATTCATGTGGCATTAAGAGGTCATTTAATCTATATTTCGAGAAAAACCTAACCTTTTGGATCTTTATTGAATCATCATCATTTGACCTAACCCTTCTAACAAGAGGTGGGATATCCAAGGACCTACTCACTTTTTGCTTAAGTGATCTGGAATATTTGGATATTTCCCATTTGCATTAGCAACTTCCAGCATATGTGAAACCTCAACACCCTTGCACCATGTATCAATAGAGATTTGTATGTTTTGATTTTCATATGCATTTGATGTCAAATCCACCTCGTCAAAATCCATTGATACAAACCCTAACCCTCCATCCCTCTCCCCTCAAAAATCTAATCAATTAATTCTATCGTAAAACTAGCCTTTACTTATCCTTTGCAAGTAGTGTGTTACTTTAAGTGTTATGGAACCAACTCACAAAAAGATAGAAAAGAAAGATCAATGCCTTAGAAATCAACCTCTCCCATGGGGCAACCTCCTTTACATTACACAAATGAACAATTCTTGGATGATACAAATGACAAGACATCCTTTCTATATATAGGAGTCTAAGGGGTCATAGTATCATCAAAGCCGACATAACCATAATAATGTAAGGGCACAACAATAACAATAGTAGGTTTCTATGGGGCACAATAATAACAATATGGTGACTACATGGGCACAGCAATATAATAAGGGGGTTGTACTAATAACAATAAGGGGTTACACTAGTAGTATAGGGACCTAACATGCCCCTCTTCTTCAAAAAGTGTTTTCCTCAATGCCTGAGTAGTTATCGATGCTTCTATATAAAATTATCGTCCTCCCATGTGGAATATCTAGTAGGTAAGTTCTTCCACTTGATGAGATACTCTGAACTTGATTAATTTCGTAGCTGTCAATTTCTTGTTTCCGTGACTGCTTCAGGTTCCAATATGGTTTTCCTTCTTTGTCAAGTTCTGGAAATATTATTTGAACTGGGATATTCTGCAACTTTTGAATGAGTGGCCACACTTCTTCGTCATGTTGAGAACAGCAACAAGAAATGCTAAAAATAGCATTCAGAATATTCCAATTTTAATTTGTCCTTGAATTAAAATTCGAACTTATTCTCACCAGCTACTTCAAAAATAATTAATTAATTCATCTTGAGTTAATTAGTTGGAGAAATTCAAGCTAGAAGTCTTTGTGAAGTCATGCAACAGTTATCCCTTAAATTAAGGAAGTTATCCCTTAATTAAGGACATAAGGATGAGTTGTATTTGAGTTGTAATTAGTTAGCTCAATTAACTGAGTTAAGTCTAATTAAAATTAGTTCCAAACAGTTTAAGGAACTAATTGTGAGTTTAGTTAGTTAATGCATGTATGCATGAAACTAGTGTACTCCAGATAACTGAGGATTCTCTCATAAATAACTCATGTATGTCAGTTCAAAAAAAGACCCAGTGGAGATTAAATACAGGGACATTGTACTATCAGTTGGAGGAATTTTCCTATAAAGGAAACTCATCCATGTAGAAGGAACAAGGTTCCTTGAGGATTGCACAGTTTACAGGGTGTGAGATCAGTGTGAGTGATCAATGTTACACTTGGTAACAGTAAGATCACCCAGGAGAAACAGCACAAGGAAATAAGAGGCTTGGAGGATAGAGGAGAAGGTTTGTGAGAAACCTTGTATGCCTATGAGCATCCAGGAGGATTGTACTGAGAGCTGGATAGCTGTGAGAGCTAAAGATTTGTGTAAATCTTAATGTATTTCCACCTTATATGATAATACAGATAGCGGGGTTTTTAGCTGAGGCTTTCCCCGGAGTATTCTTCTGTGTTTCATGTGTATTGATTCTTCTTCTCTCTTATATGTGTTCTACTTGATCTTGCTCAAGTCGATTAAGCTTCTGCAAGTTTGATTTTATAAGTAGATTAAGTATTTTGCTTTAGTTATATTGCATAATCAGGTTAATCTACAGTGATAATTTCAACATGGTATCAGAGCAAAGGTGATCGAAGTTGTGAACAAGTATACTGATAAGGGAAATTTGAAGTTTGAAGTTCAAGATTGCAGGTACAAATCGAATTCATCTCATACTTCAGGTTGGTCAATGGTGTTCTATGGCTTGAGACTCGAGTATGCCTTGGAAGGCAGCTCGAATTACATAGCATGGAAGGATAGAATGGAAGTGGTATTAGAAGACAATGGTTTGAAGGATTTCATTGATCAAGAAATCCCCAAGACAGCTACAGCTAATGCACAAGAGTTGGCTGAATGGAAGAAGTGTGTGGCAAGGACGAGACGAATCATCCTTGAGGGAGTTCTAGACCATATCGTCTCGAGTCTCCATGGGAAGGAAACTTCGTTTTCAATGTGGAAGACATTGAAGGACCTCTATCAGAACAGTAGTGACCAGAGGAAATTGGCGCTCAAGGACAAGCTTCGAAGAATCAAGATGGAGAACAGTGATACTATTTCCACATATCTGAACAAGCTCACCACCTGTAGAGATGAGCTTGGAAGTGCGGGAATAACTATTGCCGATGATGATATGGTAATCCTTGCTCTCCTTGGTCTTCCAAAGAGTTAGCATAGCTACTAGGACTCTGTGAATGGAAGGGAGAAACTGTCAGATTAGGAATGACTGTGGTCGGATCTCATGCAGGAGGAGCACATGAGATGGTTCTTCATCCAAGGAGGATGAAGAAAATCTGGCCTTAGTGAGTAAGGCAAGGAATGTGAAGGAGAAGGATTCTCATCCCAAATCGAATTCTTCTCATGGAGGGAAGAAGGTTGACAAGTCTAAAGTGAGATTCTTTAATTGTCACGAGATGGGTCATTATGCAACTAATTTCCCATCGAAGAAGTCCAAGAACGGATCCTCGGAAGGATCTAAAGGTGAGGCATTGGCCTCTCAATTCGAGATGGACTTCATGCTCATCACATGCGTGGTGTCATCGATGATGGGTTGTGGTTGGTTTCTTGACAATGGAGCCTCATTCCACATGACCGACGATAAAAGTTTATTTAGTACCTTGGAGGAGAAAGACCTCAAGATACTCACAGAGATGGGTGACAACGAAAGGTTTAGTGTTTCAGGAGTGGGCACAGTTGCTTTTCAGAGGGAGCATGGAGCTCTTATCACCTTGACAGATGTGAAGTATGTGCCTAGACTGAAGAAGAATTTGGTATCAATCGCGATGTTGGAGGACAAAGGCTATGATGTTGTCTTCAGTAAGGGAAAGGTTTTCCTTATACACATCATCATGAGACAGGTGAAACAAATCGGTTCACGAGTCAAGAACCTGTATGCTCTTGAGGTTCAAGATGCATACAAAGACTTGAGGAGCAAGGCAAATGTTAGAGACTTGGTGGTTGAGAGGGAGAGTAAATTACCGCTCAACATGCAATCCTAGAAGAAGTCTCGGACAATTGTGGAGGAGCCAAAATTGGAGATGTTGAGAGGAGACCGAGTGGAGGCATCCACTCATGCAGAGACCTCTAGTAGGGGTAAATTTCGAGCCAAGTCATCAGAGGGATCACATGTAGCCATACCTCCAGGTGTGAGGTGGGGTGATGTGAAGTGATAGTCTCAAGAAGGCTGAAAATGGGCAGGGTCCATTGAGAGGTTTTATCTCATGGATCGTACCTTGCTATGGGATCCCAAAGTACATAGTAGCGGGAGGAATCAGTGGGATTGATACAGTTAGAGATCAAAGTGACAGAGGCTAGAATAGTCAGATACTGAAGAGCGCAGAGAAGGATTGAAAACAATGCAGAAAGGCAGAGTCAGTAGAAGCATAGAGTTTTCAGTTGACAGAGGCAATAATAGTCAGAGACTTTGATGACAAATGCATCATACTGATTCAGGTTGGATGTTTTTTTGTTTCTGGAGTTGTTGGAGCAACAACACTAGAGAGAAGTGTTGCATGCAGAACATTCCAAAGGTTCAGGATTAGGATCAAGTTGAATTCCTTACTTGTTGAGAGGGAGTGTTGAGAATAGCAACAAGAAAAGCTAAAAATAGCATTCAGAATATTCCAAATTTAATTTGTCCTTGAATTAAAATTGAGAATTAAAATTCGAATTTAGTCTCACCAGCTATTTTAAAATAATTAATTAATTCATCTTGAGTTAATTAGTTGGAGAAATTCAAGCTAGAAGTCTTTGTGAAGTCATGCAACAGTTATCCCTTAAATTAAGGAAGATATCCCTTAATTAAGGAGATAAGGATGAGTTGTATTTGAGTTGTAGTTAGTTAGCTCAGTTAAGTGAGTTAAGCCTAGTTAAAATTAGTTCCAAACAGTTTGAGGAAGTAATTGTGAGTTCAATCAGTTAATGCATGCATGCATGAAACTAGTGTACTCCAGATAACTGAGGATTCTCTCATAAATAACTCATGCATGTCAGTTCAGAAAAAGACCCAGTTGAGATTAAATACAGCGACATTATACTATCAGTTGGAGGAATTTTCCTATAAAGGAAACTCATCCATGCAAAAGGAACAAGGTTCCTTGAGGATTGCGCAGTTTACAGGGTGTGAGATCAGTGTGAGTGATCAGTGTTACACTTGGTAACAATAATATCACCCAAGAGAAACAGCGCAAGGAAATAGGAGGCTTGGAGGGCAGAGGAGAAGGTTTGTGAGAAGCCTTGTTTGCCTGTGAGCATCCAGGAGGATTGTACTGAGAGCTGGCTAGCTATGAGAGCTAAAGCTTTGTGTAAATCTTGATGTATTTCCACCTTGTATGATAATACAGATAGTGGGGTTTTTAGCTGACGCTTTGCCCAGAGTATTCTTCTGTGTTTCATGTGTATTGGTTCTTCTTCTCTATTATATGTGTTCTGCTTGATCTTGCTCAAGTCGATTAAGGTTCCGCAAGTTTGATTCTAGAAGTAGATTAAGTATTTTGCTTTAGTTATATTGCATAATCAGGTTAATCTATAGTGAGAATTTCTACACATCATTCTTCCATTCATCCCCTTGCTTCAATTATCCAATCTGGTTGGATAATAGAAATAGCACAAAACAGTGCTTCCACATCCTCATCATTTCTTGAGAGTGCATCTGCAACGACACTTTGCTTCCCCTTTTTGTAGATGATTTCAAAGTCATAACCAACATATTTGTGACCCATTTTTTATGTTCTTCTGAAGATAATATTTGTTCTAAAAAGTATTTAAGACTATCATTGTCTGTTTTTACCTTGAAGTGTCTTCCCATTAGGTAAGGTCGCCATTTCTTAAGTGCATGTAGTATTGCCAACATTTCCTTCTCATAAATAGCTTTTGTTTGTATGGATGTAAACATAAAAATACCCAATCACCTACATCAAAACTTCTTTCACTGCGATGTTGATCTGCTTGTTATTTCATTCGATTTTGCATAAAAGTGGCATTATTCTTTAAAAGTTGGAGAACTTGTTGTTGATGCTCGATGTGATCTTTCACTGCTTGAACCTTTTTCTTCTTGATATGTCCTTCTATCTCGAGAGTTTGAGGAGTGGTAATTTCTGCCAATGCATTACAAGATATGTTCGGATTCATTTCTTGATGCTCAATGTGATCTTTAACTTCTTGAACATTTTTTTTCTTGATATGTCCTTCTATCTTGAGAGTTTTAGGAGTGGTAATTGTTGCCAATGCTTTACAAGATATGATCGGATTTAGTTCTTCTTTCTATGGGGTTGGTTCCTGGTGTATATCCTCTTCTTTTGATGTTTTTTGATCATTTTCTTCCTCCTCTTCATAATCTATGTAAAATAATTTCTTCTCAACACACTTATGACCTTTAATGTATTTGTTATCACAATTGTAACAAATCCCTTTTGCTCTTTTTTCTTCCAATTGTTGTGGTGTCAACCTTGTAGATTGTGGAAGGATAGGAACAACAACACTTCCTTTATAATTTTGAGTGGTAGGATTTCTTATTTCCATAATTTTGCTTTCAATTTTTCTTTCCAATCTGAATGTCATCTCCAATGATTCAGGTTCCCAAAGGCGATCCTCATGTTGAATGTTATCCTTTAAATTCCCTATGAAGACATCAATCCTTTACTTCTCTGGAATATCATTTACCCTTATATTCAATTTTTGGACGTCCTTAATGTGCTCTGCCATTGAACCCTTTTGTTTTAGATTTATCAATTGGCTAAAGAAAGTGTTTCTCTTTGTATCCTCATAATGTGCTATCATTTCCTTTGTGAAAATTGACCATGTGGCAAGTGGTTTACAAGAACAAAGCCCTTTATACCATAAAAATTGATTCGGTTCTAAATATAAAGATGAAATATGTAACTTTTGTATTAGTTGCACCTCATGTAGATCAAAATATTGCTCAATCTGTAGTATCCAATTTACCGGATCCTTGCCATCAAACTTCCTCATATCATCTTTTCTTGATTTTAGGAGCTCTATCTTGAAACGATTGTAACTCAGTAATTTCATATCTTTATGTTCTGAAATTCCAGCATGTGATAGTAGTTTAAGTCCTCTTTCTAACCCCTCAACTCTAATCACAATTGGATTCCTGAAGAAAACATTATTCTAAATCTCTTGTTTAGAATGTAATTCAAGAGCTTGTAGAAACCCTAAATGGCTTGGACCGTATCTCCGAAAATATAGCAAACCAAGATATGAAATTCAGACTCGAGATCCACCATGATTTCGGCTCAAATAGGTTTTATTTTTAGAATCTAAACCTTCGTATAAAACAAATTCTAGCAACAAGTCCACGATGGCCTGTTCAAGATGGAATTCTGGATCTTGCAAAAGCCCTAACTTCCTCAGATCTTATCTCCGAAAATATAGCGAGACAAGATCTGAAATTCGGACCTAAGGTTCAGACCGATTTCGCCTCAAATGGGTTTTTGTTTTAGCTTCTGAAACGTCGTAGCGAAAATTCCTTGATGCCCTGTTTGGAGCAGCGAAACCCTAGAATCCAAAGCTTTGATACCAAATGTTATAAAACCAACTCACAAAAAGATAGAAAAGAAAGATCAACACCTTAGAAATTAGCCTCTTCGAGGGGGCAACCTCCTTTACATTACAAAAATGAACAATTCTTAGATGATACAAATGACAAGACCTCCTTTCTATATATAGGAGTCTAAGGGGTCATAATATCATTAGAGCCGACATAACCATAGTAATGTAAGGGCACAACAATAACAATAGTGGGCTTCGATGGGGCACAATAATATCAATATGGGACTACATGGACACAACAATATAATAAGGGGGTTGCATTAATAACAATAAGGGGTTACACTAGTAGTAGAGGGACCTAATATTAAGCAAGCCAATGTTATATATTCTTACTCAAATTATGCAAAGATGAATCCTATTAAATAGAATATTATTGTGCTAATGAATGGTCCAAAAAATCAAAAAGATTATCTTACCTTTAACCATTTTGAATTCTTCATCTTCTAACCTATGAATCTATATTATTTATATGTTCAACCTTTTATTATTTTTTAAAATATTTCCTAATCATAAGTGTTTCTATAAAAAAACTTTACTTTAGATAGTTATTTGAGTTTTATTTTTTACTTAGTCAAAATTATGATTTTGTTTTGGTTTCATTTTTTTCACCAAGAAATAATGTGTCAATAATTCAAGTGAAAGAAATCACAATTTTATTATGTTGAGAAGCTTGTTCTAGAGTTTACTCTATGAAAAATTGTGATGAACCATAAATGTGATAAAATAGTTAAACTTTAAACCTAATATATTTTAAATATAAAATATTTATTATGACATAGTAATTTTAATGAGTTAATAAAATATGCATATACCAATTAAAATTATTTTAACTCTAAACTCATATGGATTAAATCTTAGTGACTCATATATTTCTTCGTATAATTATACCTTAAAAAATCGAATCTCTTTCAACATTTCAATCCCAGGTTTAAATATAAGCACAAGTTGTCCATCATTATTGCAAATTTGTTGGTATTTGTTAGGATCGAAATGGATTTTAGATTTATTAGATCTTTGAAAATTCATTATATAATATGGATTTATATGTTGTTAATAGTTTTGACCAAATATAAGATAATCTTAAATTTTTTAATAAGAAAATTAACTTGTTTCGATTAGAAATTAGTATTTTGTATAAATATAATTTTTTTTAATAATATTGTTTTTTTAAGTGTAAGAGAGAAAGTAAATTATTTTTATTAAATGATATTTTAATTTGAATAGAGATTAAAAAAATTTAAATGATTATATAGCATTTTAGGATGGGTTTTTATTTTATATTTTATATATGATATTGGAATCAAAATTCTAGATTTTTTTTAGGATAACAAAATCTTTCTCAATATTTGGGCGATGCATCTCCAATATATAAATTTTTTTAATAATATTGTTTTTTTAATGTAAGAGAGAAAGTAATTTTTTTTTTTAAATGACATTTTAATTTGAATAGAGATTAAAAAAATTTAAATGATTATATAGCATTTTAGGATGGGTTTTTATTTTATATTTTATATATGATATTGGAATCAAAATTCTAGATTTTTTTTAGGATAACAAAATCTTTCTCAATATTTGGGCGATGCATCTCCAATATCTTAAAATTAATAAGAAAAAATTATCTTATTTTCATTATTAACTAGATTTTTTTTTAGAACTAATCCACTTTAATATCAAGTCATTTTTATGTACTTCTATTATTTTTTTAAATACATTACAAAATAGTTCTTAATGTAATATATAAGCTCAGAATTGTGGAAGGAAAAACAGTGGTAATTAAAAGATCATGAGGATGATCCAGGTGGATGATGGTGGCCACCCACCTATCCCATTTGGACCCCCGCAACTGTCTCTTTCAGTTTTTCAGTTTCCGTAAATGTAGCACAACTTACTATTTTTAGCAGTTTTTCGGGTCCTGAACTTCCGGAGCCATTTTGAGGCCCTAAACGACGTTTTTTCGGGAATCCGGGGGCAACATGGGTCCATAGAATGGACAATGTTGCCCGTTCCAACAATGATAGTGCTCAGATAGATCTTTCTAACGAGCTATCATACGCGTCAAACGGAGATCGTATGCCAAAGTTACGACCCCGGGAAATTGATGTACCAATTTACCCAAAACGGGGCCCACAATTTGGCTTTTCATCTTCTGGGGCTAGGTTTTGGAATGTGAAGGGTTTTCCATTGTTTCTCAATAATAAATAGGCCTTCGAGCCTCATTGTAACACAAGTTCGGAACAGTTCAGAGACATGTAGCCGCACATCTCTTCTCAGAGATAAGCTACCATAGTCCTAGCTGGTTTATTTCCAATTCTGGTTGTAAGCATATTTCGGA
>APFE030156445.1:145129-172582 GCA_000404065.3 Pinus taeda
ACCTTCATCAGCGTTGGAGGATAAGACTCCACAAGAAGTATGGACTGGTAAGAAACCCTCTCTTCAACATCTGAGGGTATTTGGATGTGATGCATATGTACATGTTCCAAAGGAGAAACGAACCAAGTTGGAGTAGTAAATCTGAAAAGTGCATCTTTATTGGGTATAAGGATGGTTTAAAGGGTTATAAACTTTGGAACCTAGTAACGAGGAAGGTTGTGTACAGCCGAGATGTGGTGTTCAGAGAGGTGAAAGATGTTATTAAACATAAAGTCCAACCAAAGGAACCTGAGAAGATAGAGTTTGAGCTTAAAGAGGAAAAATCAGACTCTACAACAGAGGAGGAATCAAAATATGAAGAGCCACAAACTCCTGGTGTGAGAAGATCAGTTCGAGAAAGAAGGTAATCAGAAAGGTATAGTCCATCTGCTTTCTGTTCAAATTTTTCTTTATCTATTACTAATGATGATCCCAGAACTATGAAGGAAGCAGTGAAGGAAGCAGTAGATTCAAAGGATGGAAAACTCTAGAAAGAGACCATGGTTGATGAAATGGCATCTTTGCACAAAAATGAGGCTTGAGATCTAGTGGAGTTGTCGGTTGGAAGGAAATCCATTGGCAGCAAATGGGTGTTCAAGAAGAAGACAAATGTAGAAGGAAAGGTGGAGAAATACAAAACTCGGTTGATAGCAAAAGGTTATTCCCAGATGCTGGGAATTGATTTTGGTGATATTTTTTCTCCTGTTGCCAAGGTAGCTTCTATTAGATTACTTTTATCTGTTGTTGCTGCTCTTGATTTTAAGGTAGAACAGATGGATGTGAAGACAACATTTCTTCACAAAGATCTGGAAGAGGAGATCTACATGAAGCAACCTAAAGGTTTTGCAGTGAAGGGCAAGAAAGAACTAGTATGCAAGTTAAAGAAGTCTCCGTATGGGTTAAAACAATCACCAAGGATGTTGTATTAGAAATTTGATATATTTATACGAGAACTTGGCTTCACTAGAAGCAAAGAAGATCATTGTGTGTATTTTAAATTAATTGGTGACCGTGTTATTTATCTGGTCTTATATGTGGATGATATGTTGCTAGTTGGAAATGACAAAGAAATTATCCAGGATTTGAATACCCAATTGTCCTCCAAATTCGACATAAAATATCTTGGTGCTGCAAACTATATTTTGGGCATGGAAACTAAAAGAGATCGAACAAAGAGGAAGCTCTAGTTAGACCAAAGGAAGTATGTTGAGACAATATTGCAGAGGTGTAATATGTAGGATAGAAAACAGGTGAAGGTTCCTATTCCTGTAGGTGTAAATTTATTTGTTGAACAGTGTCTAAAGACACAAGAAGAGGAAGAGGATATGTCCCGTGTTCCATATACAAGTGTAGTCGGTAGCCTAATGTATGCAATGGTCTGTACTAGACCAGACATTGCACATGCAGTGGGAGTATTGAGCAGGGTTATGTCAAAACCAGGGAAGGAGCATTGGACAGCAGTGAAGCAGGTTTTCAGGTATTTGTGCAGCACTAGTGATTATGGTTTGTGCTACCAAGGAAGACCAGGATTGGACAGAGTTTTGGATATCTGGTGGCTTTGTTGATGCGGACTGTGTCGAAGATGCGGATCAGAGAAAATCTACAAGTGGGTATATGTTTAACCTATTTGGAGGTGCAGTCAGTTGGATGAATAAGAAACAATTTGTAGTGGCACTATCAACTACAGAGGCAGAATACATGGCAGCCACTCATGCAAGAAAGGAAGCAGTTTGGTTGCAGAGATTGTGTTCAAGTATGGGGTTAGTTCAGGGAACTATAAGGATAGACTGTGACATCCCCAGTGCAATTTCCTTGGCAAAGAACCCTGCTTACCATTCAAAGATAAAGCACATTGATGTTTAGTATCACTTTGTGAGGGATATGATAGAAGACAAAAAGGTGTTGTTGGTAAAGGTGGACACTTTGAAGAAAACTGCAGATGCATTGAGAAAATCTATGAGCTCTGAGAAGTTCTCTTGGTGTAGAGAAACAATGGGCATTGCAGGGTTGGATAAATGACTAAGCTCTCTTGTGGCCCCTTGTGGAAAGAAAACAACAAGTGGGAGAATGTTGGGTTGTGTTATTATTTCCATGACTAGCCCATGTAGTGAACTAGGGGGTTAGAGGGGGGGTGAAGTCCCCCCTTTGTTGCGTCGATTGCGCAGCAAGGGGGTCATAGGGGGGGTGGATAGCCCCCCTCTACAGGGTATGGGGCAGTGCTCCATAAATTATTTTTTTTGGACCCTATATTAGGTTGGGCAGAACTACCTATGGTTTTGTGCATGATTCTCACACATGGTTTTGGACACGATGGTTTTTGGTCCATAGTTTTGGACATGATGGTTTTCGGTCCATGGTATTGGATGCTTCGGCATGTATAAATATGTATTGTAACATTGAAAAGAAATAATGAAGAATCAAGCTGATAGTCCCGGTTTTGGGATCGAGGGTAAAATCTCTATGTATATGTGTTTTATGTGTTATGCTCTCGCATTGTTTATTTTCTGTGTTTTAGAATTCATATGCAGGTAATTTATGTACGGGTTTAAAACCTACATCACATGGGTGAGGATTTGGCTTTCAAAATTCATATTGGCTCCAATAAATCTGTAAACTGAGGCCTCATCTCGTCATTTCAACAAGGTCAGATCATATAAAATTATAGAACAGAAAAATCTCCAACTATCTTGAACTCTACTTTGCTTAAAGCCTCCTTTTGAGCTTCAATATGGTTATATTGCCCAATTCTTTCCCCAATTAATCATTTCATAAAAGGAAATGTTGTCTACGGTTGATTTGTAACCTAGACACCATTTAATATATGTGATAATGTGGATGCATATGGATTTGTTTTTTAATGTTTAGTTAGTGGCACAGGAATTTTTTTTATTTTGGTGAAGCAATGGTTTGAACAAAAGTTGGACTTTAGGGTGGTGTACACACATTTTGCAATACTAAAAAATGAGCTTTTAAATTTGGAAGTAGTCACTTTAACATTTTTGGAGTCTATGAACACAATAATTGATGGAATTTTGAGTCCCATAGGTACAAAAATGTATATTAATGTTGTTCTTCTCAACTAGGCATTTTTGGCTTTATGGGATATGAAAATTATCAATATGAAAGTGGAATGGGGCATTTAACCGCTCTTGGAAATCATTTTGTGTCTTTATAAGATACCCCCTTGGATTATCTTGGTTTCCCTGGAAATTCTTTAAGTTTTTCTTGAGTTTCTTCATTAAACAGTTAAGGGATCACAGGTTGTAGATGAATGTTTAGTAATTTAATTCACAATGCAGATGCACAATAGTACTAAGATGCCAACATAAACTTCCCAACAATGATTTATAATGTATAGTGAATCAAAATCAGAGCAAACTTCAACTCTGAATTCACAGCAACAACATGACCTAGAATTAATACTAGTTAAGACATATACTACAACAATGGTATCTCTTTACTTTTGCTAGAAATTACTAAAGTTTGTAATATCATAATTTTGAGGACATTCCACCACTTTATCAATTAAATGAGAGACATTACAATACTTAGAATAGGATAAGAGAAATTTGGAACAATGTACAATAGTCAATACCACTGTAAGTTATAGATGTCGGCCCCCAAATGATGGTTGTGCCTCAGCGAACAACCACGAAATGTTCATCCTTATTAGTCTTAATGTCAAGCTCCTCCACTAAAATAATATGCTCAGAACAAGTACCTTTTTCTCCAACTAGCAACAAGTAAACATGCTCACGATATACCAAGATTATTAGGAAATTAAAGAGGGAAAACTTGACCCTATATCATATTATAATCTCAAGCTTTATGACAGGAGGTGAACTAGTCCAGCAAATAAATACCAAACTCGGCTTGGTTAGGACAATAGAAACTCAATCCCATAAATCTCCATAAATCGTACTCTTCTTCACACTGGACTCAACCCTTGTGTAATAGGAGTCTCATCCCTTTGTGTACAGTAAATTCAGCCCAAGATAAAGTATGGAACTTAGCCTTCGACAATCAACTCGACCAACATTAATAGATGAGAACTTGAACTTAACGCAATAGTGAGAAACTCGACTTATTCCCACAAAACTTATACAAAAATAACTGAGGATGGTTTGACCTCTTTAGCAGTGAAACTTGACCCTTCTTAAGTTCATAGTCTCATTCTTCTTAATGGGTATGCACATCTTACCCAAGAGATGAATAAAAACTCATATTAGAGGATAATCAATTGATAACGTTGTTACTTCACTTATCTTCATTGAATCTTCTTCTCTACTGAAGCACAATGGTGAAGTGTGGGTGATTTTTCTCCCAACTAGCTAGGGTGTATGGTTTTAACACCAAAACTGGAAATCAAACATAGGGTTCCCAAAAACCCTAGACTCTTCTCCAATATCTCTCCAAGAAATATAATTTTCAAGTAAATGCAAGAATGATTAGAGACTCCTCATTTTTCCATTTTTATAACTCACTTGATTATTTTGCCACCTTTTTACGTTTTTCTCTAAAAGTGCTTTTCACCTCTTTGATTTAATAACATGACATTATATTAACTAATTAAAGTCACTTTTAACTCCATAAAATATTTAATTTGTCACCATGATCACAATGGTCATCTAAAACCACTTTTTATTATCTTTCCTTATAAATCTTTATGTCTCATTTTCAACGAGCTATCACACTAAGGTGTTCCTCCAAGTAATCATCCCAAAGTCGCACCATAAGCTTAAATAATTAAAATATGCCTGATAATAACTTTATTTTACATATATCATCATAATGTAATAGAACAAAGGTCGAGTCGTCCAAAACTAATCCTGATGATGAAATATGGTAAGCAATCTCAGTCGGGCCCCATAAAAATTCTCCAAAACCCTTAGGGCCCACTAATTGAGTAATCCTGCTCATATGACCATACTAACACAAGTTATGGAATTCCCTCTTAACACCCTCCTAATTACATCACATGATAATCCAAAATTGGGGACATTACAGTCCTCACTCCCCAAAATTGCTTGTCCTCTAGTAATACCATCACAAATTGTCACTCCACAAACTGATCCAAATTGATACTGATGTCAGGGCCCCAAATGTACCATTAAGCCATTCCATTTTGTTGTAATAACCCATCATGATTGAATCCCTCAATGTTGGGATTCGAAATCATCTTGATCATTGTGAAACATTCCTTTCTCCACTCATTGTCCAATAAGGTATACGCACCAAAAGCCCTATGCATACTACCAATGAGTAAGGCATCTTGATAATGCAAAGCCCTAATCAACTCCTTGAGAAACTGCCCCACGGGAAAACTAATCCCATGTACTTTGGGAGTGAACCCCTGAAGGTACAATCCAACTCCTACAAAAAAGGATCTTAAGTTTCTTGAGCTAACCATGACCACCTCTTACTAATCATATTGCCATACTTGTGAGGTACCCCATAACGTCAATGAGTCACTAAGAGGTGAAACATTCTCCATAAAATTGGGGTCCAATGGTTGATCTGAGTGATATTCCCCAATAAATGTCAACTCATCCCTAACTATAATTGAACTTCCAATCACTGTAATGTTCAAGTCTTGTGCTAACCTCAAAAATAAACTGACATGTTGATGTTGCGCTACTCTAGTCATAATTTTCTGCCCATTGTGCTTATGTTGAATTCTCCTAACCTAGAACCACATGTCAAAATATTTGTAAGGTTTGAACCCACAACCATGAGGCATATGTTGCCAAGGCGTCTCAATGACGTCAGATTCTACTGAACTACAACTAGACTCGATCATGAGTAACAACAAGGTTAACCTATCTCACTTTGTGGTTTATCCCCCACATGCATCAACCCAAGAATGAACTAGATCACTTGTTGTCATAACCCTAATCACAAAAATGTGGAATTATCCATCAATCAACTAGATACTTGGATCACATAGCCAAACTAGAAGCTCACAACTCCCAAACCCTACTGACTACTGTGGTGAAGTCCTACAAACTATTGGAATCCATTTGTGCCTTATTTCTGACCCTTGTATGCAACGAATAGACAAACACCATGCATCACAAATCAATTTGGTGCATGGTAAATTTTCATGCTCTTGTCATATCACACAACAAACTCTATTATCCTATTTCCTAATTATGTACCCAAATACTGCTTGGAGTCTAATCATCCTTCTTTAGGAGAGGTCTAGCATCCCTTGTGCCCCATGCTCATATAAGGCTACAAAATTTCCGACTGAAAGTGTATCATGCAGCTCCATCAAGGTCATCTCCCTAAGTGTGAACTCAGGGGCATAACATATGTCAACTTTGTAGTAGGTCATTCCATCCCAATGCCTATATCTATCAACTCACGCACTGGCCATATGACTCAACTGGGAAATTTCTCTCACAATGCATTGAATCTCATCTAACCATCTCGAGTGATCCTCCTATGTCTTGCTGCTCATGATGAGAGCATAAAGGGGTGATCTAGATGGATATTAGTGGCCACCCACCTATTCCACTTGGACCACCACCATTACTTTTTCAGTTTCCCTAATTGTATCACAATTTACTATTTTTGGCAGCTTTTTGCGTCCTGAACTTTTGGAACCGTTTTGAGGCCCTAAACGATGTTTTTTAGAAAATGTGGCATTGTAATTTTGACTCACATTTGTAGTCCTCAGATAGATCTTTCAAGCGAGGTATTGTACACGTCAAATGAAGATTGTATGTCAAAGTTATGACCCTTAGAAGTTGATGTACCAATTTACGCCAACGAGGCCCACAAACTTTTGGCACTTCATCTCTTATGGTTAGGTTTTTGGATGTTTAGGTTTGTCCATTGTTTTTCAATAATAAATAGGGCTTTGAGACTCATTGTAGCACAATTCATAAGGCATATAGTCATCACATCTCTTCTCAGAGATAAGTTATCATTGCCTAAGCTAATTTATTTCCATTATGCATGTCAACTGTTTTTAGTATTTGTTATTAATGAATTGAAGTTATGCTTTAATTGTATCTTTGTGTTTATGTTTATATATGTATTTCATTTCATTCCTTCATAAATGTGGATTAGTGGTATCAGAGCAGTCTACTCTTTCTTTGTTTTTTTGTGCATGACCCCAACAAGGTTGGGGTATTAGGAGTTAGGGCTCAAACTGGTTGAACTTTTACAACACCGGCCACACTAAACCCGACAGCCTCCCATGGAAGAAGAAAAGAAAGATGGGGGAGCAGGATATCCTTTCAAAATATTTCTCGAAGAATCCCTCAAGCGACAAAGGAACGCAATGATGGACAACTTTGCCCAGATCCTTTGGCGGATACCCACAGATGACGCATCTTCATTTGACAACCACTCTGGAGGAGCCACTCCCTTTAAGGTACAATTCAACTTTGACATTCCCAGATTTGAAGGCCAGATAGATGCATATGTCATAGATAAATGGATAAATTTGTTTGAAGGATATTTTTTGGTTCATGATTTTTCCAATAGGAAAAATATTACTTTTTCCCTCGTCAAAGCCACCCACCACGTCAAGGACTGATGGGAAACCTACTATGAGCAGAGGGACAAGAGGTAACCCTCACTATTTTCAGTCACACCCACTTGGAATTCTTTTGGACACGCCATCAAGAACATTATTACCCTGTCAAGAGCTATGAAGATAAGTACATACAGTGGACCACACTATGGAAGGGAAGGGACCAAGACGTTTCAGAGTTCACAAATATGTTTCATACCCTTCGCATGAAGTTGGGTATCAAGGATTCTAAGCGACATCTGTTACTCAAATACCACAGTTGTCTACACAAATATATCCAAGATGATATGGATTTCTTAGACATCTACTCATTTGGCATCGCATATCGATATGTTGTCAAGATCGAGCAGAAATTTAAACAAAAGAAGCTAGACTTTGGATTTGTGAATCTGAAGGAAGGGAAAGGAACCCCCAAACCATAGAATAAAGGAAATATCCAAGGTAAGATGGCCCAAGACAACCCGCCAAAGCTGCCAACAAAGAACAACACCAAAAAGAAAAATAAGGACATGGGAAAGTGGTGTGAGTTCCATACGAGCCCCACACACCACACAAGTGGGTGTCGAGCCAAGCAGTCACTGGTGGCCAAGATAAAGGCTTAAGAGTCATATGCATATTATGACTCTAAGTCAGAACCTGACAAGGGTAATGACAAAGGGAAGAATATTATTTATGCAGAGACCAGTGCCATTGTTGGAATCACCACGATCCAGAAAATTGAGACCAAAGATCCAGGGGAGGGGGGGTGTCTCTTCCACTCATATATGTGCGTGAAGGGTTGTCTGCTACAGTTCACTATTGATAGTGGAAGCAAAAAGAACCTCATTTCAATAGAGGTCATGAAACATTTGGGCCTATAGAGCACACCACACCTGCATTTGTACACCATCGAGTGGCTTCACCAAGGATGAGATCTCTACATTAGCCAGGAGTGTCACATTCCCTACAACATCGAGCCCTTCACACATGAGGTGTTGTGTGATGCTTCTCCTCTTGAGATTTGTCATGTATTATTAGGCCAACCGTACTTGTGGAAGTGTCATGTTGTGTATGAGTCTAGGCCTTGCACTATCATTATTACTTTGGGCAATGAGTTATACATAATACTGGAGGTAGCCCCGCTTACCACCATCTCTTTGATCTCTGATAAGCAATGCAGTAAGATCATCTCCCAGATCTGGAATTCTTTTTTTTAGATTCGCTCTCAAAGTAAGGGAAAGATTGTGGTCACATCCATAGCCCCTAGGAATCATTCCTCCACGTATTAGAAGTAGGTGGATAAGGTCGTGGAAGAATATAGGGACATCTTCTTCTCATCCATAGGGATACCCTTGCACTGTTAGGTCAAGCATTCGATCGATATGACTCTCGGAACGCCTCTACCCAATGGGCCGATATATTATCACTCCATTCTCAAAAATGAAGAGATTGAGCGACATATCCAAGAGTTTCTACAAAAAGGGCACATACAACCGAGTTCCTCACCCTATGGGATTCTGATTGTACTGGTACAAAAGAAGGATGGGACCTGGAGACTTTTCATTTATTATCGGGCACTAAACAAAATCATTGTCAAGAAAAAGTATCAAATCCCATGAATTGATGACCTTCTAGACCATATCAAGGGAGCCAAGTATTTCAGCAAGATCGCTCTAAAGTCTGGCTATCACAAGATTCTAATAGAGCCCACAGATGTATGGAATATTGCCTTCAAATCTTAGTAAATCCTTTTCGAATAGTTAGTCATTCCCTTTGGGTTGACAAATACCCTTACTACTTTTATGAGGTTGATAGATTACATATTTTGGCCCTTCATCAAGTCGTTCATGTTTGTTTATCTAGATGACATCCTCATCTTCAGCAAGAGTTGGGAGGAGCACTTGCAATGCATTCAGCAGGTCCTTCAAACCCTACTACAACACATATTGTGTGCCAACTTAGAGAAATGCATATTTGGCATGAGCTAGGTCTAGTATCTAGGTTACATCATAGATGAGCAAGGTGTGCATGTGGATTCAGCTAATACCCAAGTCATTCAAGATTGACCAACTCTGACCACTCTAAGAGAGATTCGAAGCTTTTTGGTTCTTGCAATTTTTTATTGGAGGTTCGTGTTGGGATTCTCCAATATCACTTAGCCTTTGAGTCAGATTACCAAGGGTGGAGTGAAAGAAAGGTTTTCCAGGATTGAGTCCCAACAAAAGCCATTTGTTAAACTAAAGCACTGCCTTTTCTCTGCACTTGTACTCACATTGTCAGACCTGCAACAACCATTTCAAATTGAGACAAACCCCTCCAACTATTTTATTGGTGCAGTCCTCACCCAACACGGGCATCCAATGGCATATCATTGTGAGACACTTTCTGTTACAGTTCACAAGTACCCCACCTATGATAAAGAGATGCATTCTATCATGCAGGCTTGCTGGCAATGGAGACATTACATTATGGGGAAGGAAACGGCCATCTACACCGATCACCGACCTCTTCATTTTATATAGACATAAGGTAAGTTGCAGAATGAATGCGATCATAAGTGGTCTACATATCTACAACAATTCCATTTGAACATTAAATATAAAAAGGGCAGCACTAACCATGTTGCAGATTTCCTCAACCAGCCCACAATTGCAACACTAACTATTGTTCTCAACTCTTGTGGCCACGAGACCTATGGATGGCCGCAGCTATACAAAAATGATCCAAATTTCCCACCACATACCAGATGCTAGTAGATGGCAAGCAAGCTCCCAATTTACACCTCTAGGATGCATTAATATGCTACCTAGGACACCTTTGTGTTCCTTCAAGCAAGTGTGCCAACCTGATTTGGGAGGCACACTATAGTTAGGTTTCAGGATAGTTTCGTGTGGAGAAAATTGTAGTTGTACTTTAAAAGTACTTTTATTGGCCAAAATATGACGAGATGTTGGAAAATATATTAGATCCTGCACTACTTGTGCCATCGCCAAGCCAACCATTAAGAAGCAAGGTTTGTACACTCATTTACCTACTCCTAGCTATCCTAGGGAATCCATCTCCATGGACTATCTGTCTAACCTCCCTTCTACCAAGCATTGTAATGATTGTGTATTTGATTTCATGGACGAATTTTCTAAAATGGCTATATTGGTGGCCTGCAAAAAGAGTATCATAGCATAGGACACTGTCAAACTCTTCTTTGAACGAGTACAGGTACATTTTGGGATTTTTTGAACTATCATATGAAATTGGGATAGGAGGTTCCTAAGAACATTTTGGTCGAGCATCTAGACACTATTGAACACCAAGCTCACCAAGTCAACTACATTCCCTCCCTAGGCTAATGGCCATACATAAGTTGTCAACAGGATGATAGTGCACATACTACGCATGTACAACTCCAAGCATCCATGGACCAGTGATGAGAGCCTTCCCTATGTGCAGCACATATATAACATATCTCTCCATAGCTTGATTGGGCGCAGTCCCTTTCAAGTGGCTCTAGGATTCAACCATTATGTTTGATTAATGTTTTCATGCCTCATGCGACTACACAAATGTAATCCACACATGTATAATTTGATGTTGATAAATCAAGCATGTTTATTGAATGGATCCATCACATCCGCCAACATGTTCATGACATCTTGGAGAAGTCCAATGCCAAATACAAGCAACAACATGATCAAAATTGGGTTTTGCACAAGTTTCAAGTGGGCGACAAAGTTTGGTTGCATTTGCAGAAAGAACGCCTTAGTAGAGCCCATCAGAATCTCATACCACTCTTCTATGGGCATTACACCATCACCAAGGATTTGGGATATAATTCTTTTGAGCTCAACAATCGTCCATTCCTTTGTATGCACCTAGTGTTCAATGTGGACTGCCTTCGACCATACTTTCCACCATTATTGGACACATTAGACATTACAGAACAACTCACACCAACAGAGCTAAACCCGAACAACATGGAATAGGCAAAAACTAATAATATCATGGAAACAAAGATCAATAACACTCGCCGGCATAAGATCCAACTGTATTGGGTTGTCAAAGCTGGCCAACTCTTGCACCAAGGCAAGTGGCTCACTAGGGACCAAGTTCAGCAGAAGTTTCCCCATCTCATGGAGGCACTCAACGCAATGGAGATCATTACTTCCTAAAGGGGGAGGGCTGATCCAGGTGTATATTAGTGGCCACCCATGTATTCCACTTGGACCCCCACCATTGTTTCTTTTAGTTTCCTTAATTGTAGTATAGTTTACTATTTTTGGTAGGTTTTCGGGTCTTGAATTTCTAGATCTGTTTTGAGGCTCTAAACAATGTTCTTTTTTTTTTTTAGAAAATGGGAAAACATTAATGCTATAGCAATGTTTGTAGTTGAAATTTGTAGTCATCATATAGATCTTTCTAATGAGGTATCATACATGTCAAACAAAGATCGTATGCCAAAGTTGTGACCCTGGGAAATTGATGTACCAATTTACCCCAACAGGGCCCATAAATTTTGGCGCTTCATCTCCTAGGGTTAGGTTTTTGGATATTTAGGGTTTTCCATTTTTTCTCAATAATAAATAAGACTTGGAGCTTAATTATAACACAATTCAGTTTCGAGGATAGGAGATGGAGAAAGCTCGTGAAGGTTATGGCTAGGGTTTCAACAATCTCTGCAGACAACGGAACCATGGAAGGCCTCCGTAACCCTGTTTACACCTTCCCTTAGCCACGGTTTGGTTACCATCGACACCTCTCTACTGCGGGGTTTTTTATTACACTGTTGAGGCATTGGGGGTTATCTTCAGACCGTTTTACCGACTGTCTCAGCTCCGGGTTTTTCTGGCGGTCCGGTCGGGGTTAATTGGCACTCTCTCCGTTATACCTACTTTTCCGAGGTGTCCTCTATTCCGAGAAGCCGCAGCCGACATGGACGATTTGGATGCCGTGGACTATTCTGAAGACCCATTGGAGGGGGTATCGATCTGGCGCTCCTATTTTCCCACGTCGTCTGGTTTATTTATCCCTGATTACTCTCTGGCAGAATCATCTCATCCCCTTCCTGTGATCTTACCGGACGACCCTCGTACCTGGTCTGCGTTGTCTACCCCCCCCAGCTTCCCCTGCCTCTCTAGGTTTTATCTTCGATTGCTTGGACCCTAACCCTGGGTTGGCCCCCCTGGTTACAAATGAACTGACCCGGCTGCTGAATCCTCAACTGGTATCCGTGGGTACTTCCGGTATGAACCCTCAGGTATCTCTCGCTCCTCCTTCGGGATGTTTTTCTGTCGTCTCGCCACTTGCCGGTACATTATCTACCTCTCTCGGCAGTTTCTCCCCCTCCTCGTCTAACCCAAACCCTCCCCCTATTCATTCTGGGCCTGTTCCAGATCGATCACTGCATCTGCCTCCTCCTTTGGGGACTAAGAAGAAGTACAAGTGTTTCAAATCAAGGGTGGACTATATCATCCTGAGGTTAGAAGAGGACATTCAATGGGGGGAGACTATGGACTTCGCTGATAGGGTCTTAATCGGTCGCATCAGGGGTCGGAACTACTCGGCAGCTCGTTTGAAGACCTGGCGGCGGAGGTATGGGGTCACCATCTGGTTGACTTCCCGTTCATGCAAACGTTTGTGAGAGGATGGGTCGCCTTGAGATTCGCTCGTGCCGACCACACAAATTGGGTCTTATCCTCCTACTGGCATTTTGAACATGCCCCGATACTTCTAAAGCGATGGATGCCTCTTTTTGATCTAGAGACTGAACAAATTGGCATTAGACCAATGTGGATCCGGCTCCCAGGTCTCCCACTACAATATTGGTCTGAAGATATCTTCAGGAGGATTGGCAACGCTCTCGACACTTACATGGATTTCAACAAGTCTTACCAATACACGGGTATGATGGCATATGCTCGTATTCTTGTAAATCTTGATACTAGAGGAGGCCTACAGGAGTACATCACTATACAGTGGAGGGATACTTCCTGTAAAAAAATCATTGACTACGAAGGCATCCCGTATCGATGTCGCAAATGCCACAAAGTTGGGCACCTTTACAAGGATTTCCCTCTCTTGCATAAGAACAAGGGTATGGATCAGAATTTGGGGGATGAACAGCCCATTAGAGACTCTACTCAGAGAGTTGATACCATGGCCTGATATCATCGACAGAGATGCAGAGGCCCTTCGAGGTACACTGACAAAGGAGGCCTCTAACAAGCATCCGGCTGTCTCACCCACACCTATTCCTCCTACCAGCTTTGGACCTGCAGGGGAGATCTCCTCATCTTCGGGTATGTTTACTTCTCCTGCTCTCACTTCTCCTATATCAGGATTTTCGAATGATATTGCATCTCTCTCTTGCACGGGTTTGACCACCCCTATTTCCACCACCTTGGTTTATTCGTCCTTTTTGCGTACCCATGGCGACATCCCCCTTTCCTCCCTTAATTGCTCCCTCCCCCTTCCCCCTCCTATTACTGTCCACTGCCCCCATCCCTGATTTCATCCTCCCTCCCATCTCTCCCCCTTACCCTCCCCGCCTGTCTCCCCCCAGTACCCTCTCTGCTCGAGATCGAAGGATAGGGGTTTCAACGTGATTGGGCTGGACCCTGTGATTCCCCCCTCCTCCCATAAATCATCTAGAGGTCGCCCATCTCATCTCACCAAATCCAGACACACTGCGGGTGAAGAAGTTGCCCTCGGGCATCAGCAGACCATTTCCAGGGCCCTTAGAGCTAGGAACGGCCCTCAGCCTCACCCTCCATGAAGTTCTTATCCTATAACTGCAGAGGGTTTGCTAGCCATCCCAAAAAGCTAGCCCTTAGGAGACTGCTCACTTCTTCTCAGTTGGATATCATTTTTCTTCAAGAAACCCTATCCGCGGCTGTAACTCTTATTACTACTCTAACTTCTTGGCTGCCAAACTGGACTTTCCATGCTTTGGACGCGTCCGAGAGATCTGGAGGTATTGCAATCGGTTTTTGCAATAAACCAATGGAACTTTGAAACTTATGGGGAGGTAGGGGCTTTATTGGCATGGACATTTTTGCCCGCTCCCTAGAATCTGAAATCCGAGTTATGAATGTATATGGTCCATGTATGGACAGGGCGACATTTTGGAGGTCCCTCCTCGACTCTCATCTCTTGCAACTTGACAATATCATCTTGGGAGGGGATTTGAATTTTTTGCTGGGGTTCAGCGAATCCTGGGGTCGCTCGGCTCAAGTTGATGGTCTCTCGGACACTATCTCTGCCTTACTTGAGCAGCACCAGTGGGTTGACATCCCATCTGCCAGGATTTAGTATACCTGGTCAAATAATTGCAGTGGTGAACACAGCCTTGCAAGGAGACTGGACAAGTTCCTTATCAAAGAAGCATTCCTAAGCTCTCTTCCTCGTATCAGGCAGTGGGTTGGTTCTGGAGGCATCTCTGATCAACGGCCAATATTCTTAGAATTGGCAGATACTAACCAGAAAATCAAAAGTCCCTTCAAGTTCAATGCCTCTTGGCTCAAGGACCCCTCCTATATCCAATTAGTAACAAATTTATGGCAAACCAACCCCATTATGGAACGGGAGGACCATACTGCTGGCTTCATCAAGAAATTGAAAGAACTCAAGAGGATGACTAAAAGGTGGGCTCATCAGAAATAGATAAATGATGACAATTTTTTTAGGGAGGCTAAACTGGCCATTGCCTCATTTGAGAACACATCTAATGGCACCTTCTTATCTCAAGAAAATAAATATCTTTATACCTCCCTTGTCTTGAAGCACTCCCATATACTCAAAGAAAGAGAGAGTTGGAGACTCAGAAGCAGGGAATCTGGCTTACCAAAGGAGATAACAATACTAAGTTCTTCCACAAATTTGCTAATGGAAGAAAAGCTATAAATACCATCTGGGAACTCCACAATGCACAGGAACAATCGGTTACTACACAGCAAGGCTTAGCCAAATTAGCCAATGAGAACTTCTGAAACATCTATAAGGCACCTAGATAAGTGAACATATTGGAAATCATGCGGGTGGCTGAACATTTCCCCAGGTTTGCACAATAGGACGACTTGGAGAACCTAACGATGGAAGTGACAAAGGAAGAACTGGAAGCAACCCTGAAATGGTTCAAGAAAGATAAGAGCCCCGGACCTAACGGATGGACCATAGAATTATATATTTATTTCTTTGATATCCCGGGGGATGATCTTCTCAAGATTGTGAAGGACTGCAGAATAAAGGGTAAATTACCACCGGCAATCAAATCCACCTTCATTGCCCTTATTCCGAAATCCAATTTCCCTTCCTCTTTCAATGATTTCTGACCCATCTCTCTATGCAACTACTTGTATAAGATCATTGCAAAGATCATCGCAAATCATTTGAAGCCAATCCTGTCTAGGCATATATCTATAGAACAGTTTGCTTTCCTCCAACATAGACAGATACATGAGGCGATCGCCACTGCTCAAGAGCTCCTACATACTATGCAGACCAAGAAGTAGAAAGGTATGATTTTGAAGGTGGACCTCTCGAAGGCTTTTGATCGTACAAATTGGCTCTACATTAGATTGCTATTGACCCACTTGGGCTTTCCTCATATATATATATTAAGTGGATCATGTGCTGCATCAAGGATGTACCTTACAGCGTTTTATTAAATGGAGAAGCCACATCTTTTTTCCTATCGGAGAGAGGACTCAGGCAGGGATGTCCTCTCTCCCCCCTCCTCTTTTTACTTATCATGGAAGGATTAAGTAGATTAATCATTGCTTCTCGCAATAGGAATAAATTTGTTGGCATAAAAATATCGGAGAATTTTTACCTGACCCATTTGTTATTCGTTGATGACGTTCTCATTTTCCTAAATGGCAGCATTGGAGACTCCTCAGCCCTCCAGAATATTTTCAATCTCTTTTGACGGGCAACTGGAATGACTGTGAACAATGGGAAGTCCACATTGACCACCTTTGGATGCTCCCAACATGAGACCATATTCACCTCTCAACGCTTCCCCTTCACCCCGTTGAATCTGGAAGATGGTCTAAAATACCTGGGATTCAGGCTCAAGCCCCTTGGTTACAGGATAGCAGATTGGACATGGCTCATTGCCAAAGTGGAAAAGCGACTTCAGGTATGGTACCATAAATACCTATCCCATGCTGGTAGATTAATCCTTATCAAAGTTGTAATCAAGGCCACTCCTATTTTCTGGATGACCCTGGCTTGGATACCAAAAGGTATTCTGAACAGGCTACAAAGCATATGCTGCAGATTCTTATGGAAGGGAAATCAACCGGGCAGAATTTTCGCTTGGGTCAGCTGGGACAAAATTTCCATTCCAAAGAGATGGGGAGGATGGGGAATAAAACGACTTGATCTTTTTTTGAAAGCCTTGGCAGCAAAGCTCGGTTGGCACCTTATCACCTCCAACAGCCTTTGGGCTCGAGTTACACATATGAAATACATCTAGCTAATGAATTTGATGGACTAGTTCAGACAAATCCATGGAACCAACAATAACATATCCAATATCTGGAAGGCGGTTATGACTGCATTACCACTACTTCGAGAAGGCATTACTTGGAGAATAAATGAAGGAAACGTTGTTCGTATTGGCACTGATCCATGGGTCGAATGCGGTAATGCACACAGATTGCCTGTAGACCTGGTCAGATTCCTTAACAGCAGGGACATCACTCACATTAAACACATTGGAGATAGGGAAAGTTCCTCATTTCTTAAGCAGGCTTGGAAATCTCCCGAGATTTGGACATTCCCAAACCCGGGCAACGGGATTGTCAGGAATATATCGAAGCTCTCACACAGGCACATATCCGTTTGACAGATGAACCGGATAAACTCATATGGGCTTTCGCTAAAAACGGGACATACTCACCTAAAGAGGGCTACATCAAACTTATGGAACCACACAAGCCTCAGTACAACAACCCGGTTTGGAGAATATTCTGGAAGTTAAAGGCGGCACCCCGGTCCCATTTACTGCTATGGAATATACTTTTTGACAAGATACCGACAGGAACAAATTTGATGAAAAGGTCCTTTAATGGCCCTTTTCGGTGTCATTTATGTCAAAATGACGAGGAAAGTATTGATCACATGTTCCTACATTGCCCATCCACACAAGATTATTGGAATTGCATCGGCAATCATTATCCCTCTCTAAAAGCCTGGCAAGGGCCCAACCTTCAGAGTGCTTGGAGCACGTGGTGTCAAGACCATACTGGAAAAGCCAGGAACATGCCCCTCCTTGCCTGCTGGTCTATTTGGTATTGCCAGAAACCTCTCTATTTTCAACCAAAAATCCCCTCATTGGCCGACCATTCTGCTCCATACTATAGCTGATTTTGATCTTATCCCAGAGGAGGACACCAACCCCCCTACCCGCACCATTATCCCGAAAACTATTGACAGATCAAAACTGTGGGCTTATTTTGATGGTTCCGCCCAGGAGACAGGATGTGGAGGGGGAGCCATCCTTTTTCTTAATGCATCTCACTATTATAAGATTCAAATAAATCTTGGCAGGGGCACAAATAATTATGTTGAACTATGTACTGCAAAACATCTCATACATTTTGCTTTAGAACAGCACTGTAGGCATTTACAGTTATTTGGTGACTCCAAAATCGTATGCAATTGGCTTAATAATGCATCCCATGGCAATGCATATTCTTTGAGACATATGCTAGATGAAGCACAAAGATTAATATCGTCTTTTGATTCCTTTGTATGTCACACATTTACAGGGAGCAAAATACGGGGGTGGATCAGCTATCAAAAGCGGCAGCGAATAGACAGGGCAATGACTGGTTGATTCAGGAGGAAATTGATGGGTCCTACCATCAATACTATCACAGACCTTTTGTGGAACTTGGGTAGATTGGGCTATGAGCCCAAATTTTTATTATTGTATATATTAGTTCAGTGGTTCATATATGAACATACAGTTTTTGATATACAGTATATAGTTTTACTCTCTCTGTGAAGAGACAGTACAATTTTGGAGACACAATATAGCTGATTACAGACTCCCTGCGTGGAGACACAGTTGTTATACTCTTCTAGCCATTTTGGACAGTCCTATGTATTTCTTGATCGGCAATTATGCCCCCATATGCATATGCCTCGGCATCTACAAAATGTAATTTCTTTTATATCAATAGAAATTACAAATTTTTTCCACGGGGGAAAAAAAAATTGTAACACAGTTCAAAAGGCATGTAGCCATCACATCTCTTCTCAAAGATAAGTTACCATCGCTTGAGCTAGTTTATTTCCATTCTGCGTGTAAATAGTTTTTAGTATTTTTTATCAATGAATTGAAGTTATGTTTTCATTGTATCTTTGTGTTTATGTTTATATATGTATTTCATTTTTTTCCTTCAAAAATTGGATCAAGGGGTGACAACCAAACCCCCCATAATACTAAGAAGTTTTGGAGAGTGATAGGTATGTGGATTCCCAAGGGTGTGATCAAGAGTCCATATGGATATCCAAGGGTAACCCTATGAATTCCACTCTCTCCATATATAATCCACTAATATCCCCATTGGGTAATTGGTCCATATTTTAGTGGACTTGAAAGGTTATATCATGTAATCAAGTGGAGCATTTTATATTTTGAATCTAGTCGTTGCTAGTGAATGCAGGCCTTAAAGGGGTCATTGAGGCTCAAGTGGATGGTAGGCATAATAAAACTAGATATATAGAGTTGGTACAACAATTTTTTAGTGAATGGAAACTACAAATCCATAGAAACAAGACAAGTCAATGAACCTCATGATACTTGGAAAGAAGGTTAGTTGTGTACAACCCTCGAACAAAAATGTTTTTTTTTACATACATTATCTCACATGTAGCTTTTAAATGAAGGTAATTTCCCTTATATTGAATACATGTCATAGTATTAAAATCAAGTATTGAATCAAAGTCCTTCATGGTTAGGCACGATGATAAATTGCTTGACAATAAGAGTATATGAGTGTACTTCCAAAAGAGTGCATGATGTACTTCCAATTAAAGCATTTACTAGTGGGGAAAAATGTTTCTATAATAAATTGTTTGATAATCAAGGGTATATTTCCAATTAAAGCTTTATCTCATTTCTATAGGGGTAAAATAGTTCTATGATAAAGCAGGTATGAGTGTATTTCCAATTAAATTTTTCTCTAGTTTCAATGGGAGAGAAATGCCTTTATCTTTGGTTTGAGGTGATGAAGAATCGATATGCTTGAATGTTTGATCAACATGATTTAATGCAAACGAATTGGAAAAGGATATATACATATATAACATAAATTTTTTTGTCATGTTAGTTGATTAATTTGGTTTCCTATTGGTAGCAGTCCACTAAAATGTGCTTTAAACCAAGTCCCCTACAAGATTAATTCCCTTCTTTGCAGCTTTAGGTAAGCCCTAGCATCGTTCATTCTTACCACCAATATGAAATTAGAAGAGTCGATAGGGTCATAAAATTCAAAAGTTTCTTTGTATGGGTTCCAAAATATTTCAATTTTTAATGGTGTCATTAGTAAATGATCCATATGCTCATACATAAATATAAAAATCGCAATGGGAATAAGCTTGACTAAAAACCAAAGGAAAATTTTGAGACATAAAATGAAGTTTTTCATTTGAAGATTTATTTCTCATTCCATTTGATTTAGATGATTTAATAGTGAACATACTCTCGCAAGATGATGAAGGATCACTTACAAGAAGAGCTTAAAATGACTAGAAATCTATAACATTAAGAAAATCTAAGAAACTTGAAGTTAAATTTGCGGTGCTAGGGAATTTAAAAAGAATCATATAGATAAATTTCTATCATAATTTTGAATATGAAGGAATTCATAGTTTGTCAACATGTTGTATAAATTTTTCTCAACTCATGAAATGGAAAGTAGCCAAAATGCAATTGTTTGCAGTGATGATTTCATGAAAACATGTTATGTAGTGTTAAGCAATGTATATGCAGATTATTTGATTTTCATAATTATATCATTAGCCATTTATTATGTATTAACCATGAGCAGTAAATAGCAGATAAAGCATAACACATAAGCAACACATAATCACATAAGAACAACATGCTTTTTAGGTGGAAACCCAATTTGGGAGAAAACCATCGTTGTTGTCATCTCTATCTTCTTTCTTATTATAAAGAAAAACTTAATTACATCTTGTACTGGCACAGACTCTTACCAGTACGCATGCTCCTACATATGGGAGGCTACAACCTCCAGTTTCTCCAACTCCAATTGGAAGGAAGATACTACTCCATGATCAAGTTTATCGGCTCCTACTGGAAGGAAGCTCCTAGTCCCTCACTGAAGGCTCCAACCCTCAGCACCTTTGTGGACCACATTTCATAATTTTCATATTGGGTCCACTTATCTCAATCAACCATCAAACCCTGTTGGGCACCTTTCATCAAATTTTCAAACCAAACCTACACCAACCATTAAGCTCAATCACTGAATACCAATAACCTCTTTGAAACTAAACATGATCAAAATATATGCAAACGGAATACCAAGATACTAATCACTCCTCTACAGCCAAATAACATATAAACTCAAAAGAAATAACCAATATCGTACCATCAACCAATACTATCATATACCAAATATCATGATCAAGGCATCCTTAACAATCAGTAGAAAACAATACATAACCATTCTATTGTCATAAACAACCAACACTACAAACCCTAATCAAATCAAAATATATACACAACTATAATTAAGAAGATATGTGTATATAAATTCCCTTTATGCATAGTATCCCCTTACAAATATTAATTCACTAAATATCAAGGCCAAGCCATTCTCTCTTTAAATCATATCTACCATTATCATATACATAAATCAGCAATAATTGTCAACATCCTAGATCAAGCAATAATAGAACAAAAAACTTATTAACTCAAAATGTATAGGTTGTGTTCTAAAGTAAATATGTGTATGTACACGATATTTAAGAATACAGCTTGCGTACATATATCAAAACATTAATCATTAAACCCTCTGTGCAAACACAATCTCTGTCCTAGTAAAATAACCATGTCAAAAACACAATTATATTGTCAAATCAACACATTGATATTCGCACCTACATACACAACCAAATCAGATCATGGCATCTACATACACAACCAAATCAGATCTTTGCATCTTCATACACAATAAAACCATATCTCTGCATTTGTATACATAGCCAAATCATATCTCTACATATAGTATTCATCAAACCCACAATATGCTAAACTCTCAACATTATCCTTTAATTTGTTAGCATCTTAAAGCATTAAACAATAGATTCATTTGCTAACAATTACACCTGCAATAATAAAATCAAACAAGCATATCCATTACCTTTCCAATACACTTTTGATCTATCATATATGATTCTTCTCCTTACTCCCTAGTGCACACATGTTCCAAATCAGATCACACATGAATATTCCATTGAATGCACCCACAACTCATTGATCTCCTCTTTTTATATCCATTTTCCTTGCCAATACCATAGGCAAATCCTTTGGTAATTTTTTCTAGTAATTGTTGACGGGATCAAATACACATTGCCATCACAAAAATGTGGGAGATTACCATGGGAAGTGTTCATTGTTTTTTATTTTCCATGGGTGGAGTCGCATATGCGAATTTTGTTGATAAAACTTGCGTATGTACATGAATTTTCTTCACAAGAGTTGTGTATGGTTTTGTAAAAATCTCATTTTTTTGCATCTTGTGACTAAGTTGTCAATACTCATCCTTATCATCTATAATACATGTACAAATATTCATGTCATCTACAACAATTCATAAAACCTTTATAACCATAAAGGACAATATATTTGACATCATATTATATCTAGGCTAACATCAAGGACAACACATTTAACATCATATTATATATTGGTTGACTCAAGAACAAAATATTAGCCATAAGGCCCAAAATCTACCCCTTTGGACTTTATGTCAACCTCTTTCAAAACACATAAACAGGAAGTTTTCCCTCCCCCCTTGACATCAATGGCAAAGGGTAGAACCATGCTAAGACAAGTACTTCTCTAACATGCTCAATATTACAAGTCTAATTTGTTTATAGAAACCAAGAATCTTTGCTACAAAATATGACTCTAATCAACACATAACCTGTCATACTGGTCATGCTCCCCTTGAGGATATTAAGTACATGGCTTTATGAAGCAATTACACATCTATCCAATACTCCATACATGACATAATGTTTACAATACATGCTAGATATCATGGGTCTTTTCATGCCTATTACATCAAAGGATGATGATACATAGCCATACATGTACTTGCATGATCAACATTCAAGACATCCATCAATAAAATCATATGATATCATATAGATAGCTTTCCATAAACAAGAGACTCATTAGCAACATATGTGAAGCCAAAGAAGACCTCCATCATCCAAGCCATTAAGTATAGTAGCAGATATTATTAATTGGTAACATGTCTAATAGTGAACACTCCATAGCATTAAACATGATATATATCCTCCTCATTAAGTACATCATGAAGATCGATTTGTACTACAACAAAAATTAATAAGGCACCATAAATAGCTTCACCGGGTATAACCCAAGCAGTATATAGGCATCATTGATCATTCATGGCATAGTGCCAATAGCATATATATCTTCCAATAGTAAGCAAAAATTGTAAGAAGATTGATCATAGCAGCAAAAACCATGAACCATGCAAGAAACCATAATGCCAACAATGAAGCATAGAAGATGCTCCCCCTAAACCTATGTCAACTCTTCATCGCCAATCCTAGTATTATATCCTCTTCATCAATGAAAAATATATCAAGCAATATCATAAAGAGAAGATCAACAATAAGATAAGTCATCTTGAACCAACGCCCTTTCATACAATCCTAAGCAACCAATGTCAGAACCAGAATGTCAACAATGAATTGATGGAAGCATATGAGAAGTTCCCTAAATCTATGTCAATTCTTTATCACCACAAATAAACATATGTTATTGTCTAAGTTAAGAACCACGTACATATGCAACTATCATTCATAATAAACTCGTATTAAATGTGAAATGTTGACTTTTACTTAGAAGCAATCATACATAACTCCCCCTGAACATGTCAGATTTTTTGCTTAACACAATAACTTTAGTAGATGCAACAATAGTATCATAAATCATCACCAAAAGAATATCATATGAAATCATCATCAAATGTAAACTAGTGAATAGCACTCATGCATAGATCCCCTTGAGATCATGCACCACTGGTCACCCAATTATCATCAATGTGTGAGCTACTCCACATGATATTTTGTATTCCTTTTAGAAATAAGCATCAAATATAATAGACTGCATTGGGAACTATCTTCATTTACTTCTAATATGAAGAAGAGGAGCTAGACCTCTAATTTATGTCTGGATTCTTCTTTAGTACATACAATTTGACTAAATTTTTGAATAATTTTGCTATAATTTTTCAAACGTCTTCTTCTATAATCTTGTATCCAATTGATGTAAATACAATTACATGTCGTTTATTCACAATTTGGCCTACACTTAGAATGTCCTTATTTAGCCCTTCAACCAATAATACATTAGTTTCTTCTCTATTCTTAACATCAAGATCAGTGTTACCCATTCCTAGTACCTTTGCAGGTGCATCATTTCCAAGAATAACCTTACCACTTTTATTTTTCTTGAGAGAGATAATTTTTCTCTTATTTCCATAAATGTGATGAGAGCATCCGCTATCTATGTTCCATTGATATTCTTCTTCAAATGGGCAAGAGAAAGCCCACACTTCACTTGTTGCTCTTCCTTTTGCTTGATATGAGGAATACTAGAGGATCCTTCTTCGTTTGGTCTTCTGATATCTCTATTCTTTTCTAGATGATTGCTTTGGAGGGAATCTATTTGTTGTCTGTATGAATTCATTGTCTAATTCCTGCATTATTTTGCTACATGTCCAAATTTATTACATTTATAGCACCTTACATGACCAAAGAAGAGGGTAAGAGAATCATAATATTTCTACTTCATATTTCTCTTAGTACAATCAATAACTTTGTGACCAAATACATTGCATGTAAAACAATATCCCTTGGAGAAACTTGATTACCTGGGAGCTGAGAATCTTCCTATGGAGAGACTATTTGTTTGAGGTATGAATAATCTACTTTTGCAATTGGCTGCAATAAGTCTAAAGTTATGACAAAAAAACATTCAATATCAATGACCATATGAGAGAATGGATTGTAATTTATACTGTTGGGAGAAAATTATTTCCTTTAAAAATTCACTTTTCTTGGTTGATGGTTTGGTTGACTTCTTAATTCTTTACCAGGATTTTCAAACTTTTCTTTGTTAACCTCAAAATTTCCTACACAAGCTTATGAGTTGGATTCTCCCTTTACAGTTTCATGAAAGCCAAGACCAAATTTGACAGAGGGAGACTTTTGATTGTTAAGAAGGTTATCCAATATCTTAGAACTATCATGAAGTCTCAATTTCTTATTCTTTTATGCTAATATACCTTCTAATATACTTACCTCAACCTCTTTCTATCTTCTTGTCTTTTCCCACTGTGTTCTTGACTTGATGATCTCTTCTTTAAGCTTATTTCCTTGTTCTTCAAATACTTGTAGTATCTCTTGATATCGTTTGTTTGACTTTTCAAGATCAAATTCGAGAGAAATTATCTCTACTTCAAATCCTTCACAATAATTGGTTCTTTCTCTAAGCTCCTTAATTACTGAATCTTCTTCAATTCTCGTTTCCTCTTATAGCTGGAAGATTTTCTTTCTCATTGAAGTTACTTCATCCTCCAGTCTTTGACATTGATCTTCCCTTTCCTGATACTGCTTCCTCATTCCTTCAATTTTTCGTCCTTCTTCCAGATGAGTCTTTAATCAGATATTTTCTTCTTTGTAAGCACTCTCTTTTTCATCAAGAAGTTGTAATAACTTTCGATGGTCTCTATTCTCAACAATGAGCCTTTCAATCTCTACTTCCAAGGCCACTATTTTTTAATCTAGTTTCTCTACACAATGATTACTTCCACTTCTACCCAAAAAAATAATTTTAGTTGAGTCATTATCATCATCACTACATGAGTAGGAAATTGGTAATCATTTATACAATGATCATCATGATTACAAATAATAATAAAAAATCTAGTACTTAATAATTCTTGGTCACTATGTTCATTGTTCACTATATTCTTCATCCTTAATCAACGAAAAATGGGGTGCTTCTGAATCTAAGAATTCTTTGACTTGTTTCAGTATTGTTTTCCCTTGATCTATGGTTGTTGATACTACCACTACATCTAGTACATTGCTATCATTTTCATGATTTTCTTGAACTAAATTCTTCCTTTGAGTTACCTTCTTCTTGTGCTTCTTTCCCAATATACTCTCAAGTAGTCAAGCTTTACTAGAGAGAACTTCTCTAATACCAATTGTTAGAAACACTAGGGGGGGTGAATCAATATTTCATTCCCATCAATTCTTTAATGACATATTCAAAAATTTATATGTGACTTCCACTTAAGAAAATTGCATATGTACACGTTCTTTATGAACATAAGTAGTGTATATGCAGATTACTTGATTTTCACAATTTTATCATTAGCCAATTATTATGCATTAACCATGAGCAGTAAAGAGAAAATAAAACATAACACATAAGAACACTAGGATATTTATATGGAAACCCAATTTGGGAGAAAACCACCATTGTCGTACTCTTTGTCTTCTTTCTAATTATAAATAAAATCTTCATTACATCTTGTACTAGCACAAACTCTTACCAGTACGTAGACTCCTACCTATGGGAGGCTACAACCTCTGATTCTCTAGCTCCAACTAGAAGGAAGCTACTACTCCCTAATCAAGTTTACAGGATCTTGTTGGAAGGAAGCTCCTACTCCATAATTTAAGGCTCCAACCCTTAGAACCTTTGTGGACCATGTTTTATAATTTCATATTGTATCCACCTATCTCACTCAACCATCAAAATCTACAGGCCACCTTTCATCAAATTTTCAAACTTGCCCACACCAACCATTAAGCTCAATCATTTAATATCAATAACCTCTCTCAAACCAAAAACTAAACATAATATGTTCAAACTGAATCCCAAAATACCAATCACTCCTCTAGAACCAAGTCACTAATCAAACTGAAAATAAATAACCAATACTATCAGATACCAAATATCATGATTAAGACATGCTTGACAATCAGTAGCAAACAATACAGAACGAATCTATTGTAAGAATGATGATCATAGAATTTTCAAGAGTTGTAGATAGCAATGCAACTTTTTAAATTAATGAAAAACTCCTCATTTACAAAAAAGAAATAACATTATATTTTAACATTGTTTATCAATATTATAATAAATTACATGAACATAAATAATCAAATTATATGAATATACATATTGTATAATTGCATTGAGAGGCACTCTCCACCCCAGTGTGACAGTGTTGTGTAATGTCAACATAGACATTTTGACTTGGTCAAAAATAAAATAAAATCAAGAAAATAAAAGTATTGTGGTTTACAAGCTCATAGTATTGCATTGCCCATGGTATTTGTCCAAAATAAAATAAAATTAAGAAAACAAAATTATTGTGGTTTACAAGCTATTGCCCATGGTATTTTTCCATGGTGTTTGTTATGATGAAGCTTATATAAAGTCTTCAGGAAATTCATTATCGAATGCAAGAGTACTAGCTTAGATCTATCTTAGCTCTAGACTTGATTTGTGTCCACATTTGTAGATCCAAATTTATATAACAATTGATTAATCATTGACTTTGTCTTATTTA